>VCCN01004697.1:29761-40646 GCA_006491835.1 Architeuthis dux
GAGATGGGCTGGCCACCTAGTAAGAAGAGATGATAATAGATGTAGCAAAAGACTAACCGATTGGTGTCCATGGGTAGGTAGGAAAAGACCAGACACAAGATGAAATAGAAAGGTTTGCCGGTAAGACGTGGCAGAGATTATCACAATCGAGGTCGTCAAGGAAGGTGATGGGAAAGTATCTATCATGTGTGTATGTGTAATGTGTATAAACAGTATGTGTGTGGCATGGGTCTGCGTGGTTCGTAATCGTGAGTATCTCCATAGCTCCGAAACTATTATTTTGGTATATGCACTAGGAGTATCAATAACAATTTTCTCATTTATTTCTATCAGATTAAGTATTGTAACTCATTATTATTAATTTTGTGAATGTGTGTATGTAGTGTGCGTATGTAGTGTGCGTGTGTGACATGTGTCTGCATGTAGTGCATGTGTATGTATATGCCTATGTGTGTATGTGTGTGCATATGTGGCATGTATGTCCAAGTATAAATGTGAGTATGTAGCATGTGTGTATTTGGTATGTACATATACAATATGTTTATGCGTGTGTGTAGTTGTCTATGTGTTTGCGTATGTGTCATATGTGTATGTGTACGTTTGTGGTATGTGTGTGCATGTACGTATGTGCGTATGTAGTATGTGTGCGTGGCATATGTTTGCATGTAGAATGTGTGTGTTTTCTTATGTGCATGTGTCTACGTGTGTGCATATGTGACATATGTGTACACGTGTACATGTGAGTATGTGGCATGCGTGTATGTTTTGTGTATATATGTATAAATTGGCCCTTTTCATTGGACATTTTTGCATTGGACCTTTTTGCATTGGACCAAATCTCCTTTTAGACCCTTTGACATTGGACTATTTTGCATGTTGGCCGTTTTGTCTTTGGACCATTTGCAATGGACATTATGTATTTGAACCATTTGTTTTTGGACCTTTTTGATTGGACGTTTTGACGTAGCACCAAAGTAGTATGACCGTGAATGCTGTATGTTCAAACTTCAATCTTTACTGCTTATTATATACCGTATTTTTCGTCATATAATGCGCATCGTTTATTCTAGCGTCGTCTGAGAGCAATTCTGGCGTACAAGAGTGTATGGGTACCACTCACCTTAACCAGTTAGTCTACTGTAACAAAATGCACTCTGTGTTCGTGTGTTCGCGGGTATACGTGACCAAAAGCCCGTATTACCGTAGGCCTTTTAAGGGGCCCGGATCTTCAAATCAGGGCAGTTTAGATCCGAATCGAACGAGTGACGGTCGAGGAGAGAGGACTTGCCCCCCCCCCCTGCCCGTTAGGGGTGAGGGAGGAGATAGCAGGCTAGAAGCAGTTTTAGAACCGGGCAGACAGACGACAGGCCAGGGGCGAAGTAGTTCCCCTTTTCACCCGCACGGGTGAAGGGAAGGAGGGACAAGGAGGAAGAACCCTTGATTTTCTTAATAGTAATTCAGAAAAGTTACCAACTCGTTTAGAAAACTAAATGAAACAGAATTCGATGCCTCAAAGTAACCCGCGAACCGGCCCAGAAAAGAATATATATCGACGGAAATAAAACCACAGAATGTTGTCGTCTTTTCTCTCCACCCACGTGGGAGAGCCTTTTCTCCGAAATTAATTTCCCTCCACAGAAATTTCAGCTCCCGTCAACAGACCCGGAACGAGACGTCGTCATCATCATCGTCGTCGTCTCCCTCTCTCATACTCTCTCGGCGCGAAGAAGAAATCCAATCGGCATTATACACTATCATAAACCATGATCTTCGTGGTGTCATGCACAAGGGGATTTTCGAAGCAAAATCTTGAGTAAAAGTAAGCACAGTATGGTGTAATCTTTACACCATACTCTGCTTACTTTTTATAGATAGATAGATAGATAGATAGATAGATAGATAGATAGATAGATAGATAGATAGATAGATATGAACAGACTGAGATTGTAAGGTATAAAGGATGGCGGTAACTCCCGAAAACATGTTTGTAGGTAATTAATCTTTAATCAACCAACAGAGATCTTGACTTTGTTTTTATTTCTTTATTGATTCCCCAAACCTTTTGAATGGAAGTGTCTTTATCTGGCTATTTATGTCCTTGTCCTTGGTCCTTTCCGTCCCCAGTACCGGTTCGTTAGAAAACCTATCACTGATAGGTGATAGAACCCATTCCTCTTCAGGCTTCCTCGGTCCTACTCTTTATGCTGAGTGCTTAGCAGAGAGGCATTGAGTACTATTTTTAAGTATTTGGTATGGCGGTCATGGATCGAACCCGCGACCTACCGAACTAAAAATAAGAGAATAATCCAATCCAATCAAATGGAATAAAGGTTACAATGAGAATTGGGATATAATTGCAAAGCAAATATAAAGAGTTAAGTGGTTAAAGACGAGTGAATTGTCTCTAAAGTGGGGGATCGTTTTATGATGTCCGTAAATGCACAAATGGACACCTACTTTGTGTCTTTCTTTCTGCCAGCAGTTGTCCGATTTACAATGTAAATATACTGCTAAAATCCTCGATCCTTATTGTGTATCCATCATTACAACACTGTAGCTCGGTATAACACCGATATTTATTCCGTATTGTGTCTTTATGCGAGGATGGCTGTAATTGACAATGTACGTATAATGCTAAACTGGAAACTTATTTTTTGTCCGTTAATTTGATAATGATGGGCATCCTGATTTGTATTCATATATTTTTCTGTGCCGGGCAACGCCTAAAACGTTTGAGAGTGTAAATAAATGTTTACGTCTAATCAATTTCGTTTGAGCTCTTATTAAAAAGTGACTGAACTTGTTCAAGTTGAGGAGTCCACTGTTTCAAATGGTGGACAGGAGATATTTTTATCAGCAAAATTATTCCCTTCAAGTGGGAGAGTCCATTGTTATGGACATATATATATATATGTGGGGGGGTGAAAGAGAGAGAGAGCAGTATATTATAATTGCATATGGATGAAGCCGTTAGAAAAAGATACGGCACAGTTTGAGCTCCTCGGATAAACAAAAATATACATTGACTCATTTACCCCTTGTGATTTCTTTGCTCGCAGATATGCACTGAAGCGAAACCTGTTACGCACTGATGATAGGCTTTCGTGGGCGGGCGCCATATTAACATATGCGCTTAGCTTTTGGTAGAGTTTTCTTGCTTGATTATTCGACTTTTTTGTTATTGTTCCTGTTTTTATGTTTTTCTATTAGAGTTATCTTGGTGGAAGGAAAGAATGACGCATATAATTAGCGTACAGATTTAGCGATTTATTGTTGAGAACGGGTTTCAAAATACAGTGAACCCTCGTTAAAACGGACTAATAGGGGGAAGGGTGTCCGTTGTAGGCGATTGTCTGAGTTAACCGATGGTGGGGGGTTAATACTGTATACGTATACGATAATGGAAAGTATGTACACTCAACATGATACATCATATAACTATATAAAACACATATATATATATATTTCATGAAATTATTTAACATATAACAAGGTTAATTAGTTCAGGTCTAATTAATTAAGATCCGACTCAGTTATAAGTAGTGATGTACCGGAATATCAATCCGGTCGGATATCCGGCGCCGGATTCACATGGTGGCAGTGATAATTCGTTGTGAATCCGGCGCCGGATATCCAACCGGATTGATATTCCGGTACATCACTAGTTATAGGTTTGTTTACTTTTAAATGTGGAGAAGCAATTGTAGTAGTAATTCCGTCCACTTATGATACTATACTGATTATCTTTCCGTTGGTTAAGCAGAAGCATAAGATGATGGAGAAAGTATAAACGTTGCCGAGTGAAGAGTGGACTTCTCTTTCTCTCTGGTATCGTAGTAAAAGGAATAATCAACAATGTGACAATCAAGGAAGTAACATTAGGTTGCAAGAACATGCACCTTATTTTACTATAATTACTGACAAGTTGGTCACCACCTGGGTGAGCAGGTGAATTGTCCAGAATTAGTAGTGTCTTCACCTCATCAGCTGAAACTTTGAGGACGTATTTACGCAGTACAGGAATGAAATGCTAGAAAAACCATCCTTTGAAGATATTCATGTTGAACCGCGATTTCTTGGAATGGTAATAATGCACTGGAACAAGCTGGTGCATTACGTCTTTCAAAACTCGCGGACGTGCTCATCTCTCCACCAACACTAACTTTAGATGCTGCCTGTCGTCAGCGTTAACACAGCACAACACCAAAAAACGCTCCTTATTTGATTTACGACCAGATGTGTAGGTTTCATCCTTAAAAGCTTGGCATTCAGGGGTAGTGACCGCCAAAAAAAACCAGTTTCATCACAATTATACACTTGGGAAATTAGGAACCCTTCACTCTTAATTAAGTCATATAACCTCTTCCTCAATGCTTCAATTTCCTCGGTTGGTGTGCTGCCTGCTTCACAATGGGTAATTCTATTACCCATTCCATGGCGATTTCTAAATCGCCATAACCACCCGTCACTAGCTTCGAAATTCTCAATGCCCATATGCCTCGCTAGCTTGGCAGCAGCTCTTTTAATTTCTACTCCACGGATGTTATTACCACAGGATCGTTACTGGATAAAACACTTTGTCACTGCCTCTTCAAGATTTGTGTCGTTTGAATGCCCGTCATGGTTCTACATACAGCACTCACATTCCTAAATCTAAGACGGGCGAGCCCGACCATTCCATGACTGTCACTTGGTGGGCTACCAACGCCAGGGATCAACATTTGTGAACCTCTATAGCCGGCACGGACAGTCACTCTCTTAACTTAGATTTCGTCCGGTTTAACGGGGTCTGTTATAACGAGGGTTTACTGTATTCCCAAATATTATTGACATTAAGTCTACTAGGAAAACAAGGTGTTGACCGTGTAAAAGCGAATTTAGATTGACATCTCTTTGGATTGATCAAACTATTTTAGTTAATATACTTATATATATATTACAAATGTTCGTGTCTTGTTATTCTAATTCTAAGAACTACTTTAAGCCTTTATTTTTAAACATGAAAATAGTCGACTAACACATCTCAGGGGGTCAATATGTGAAGTTTCTTTCAAAATATCATTGTATTCTTTTTTGGCTTTATGTGTGACGAAAGACTTACTAGGTTATGAACAGAAAGTTATTTTGATATATTAAATGATTTTTTTTTCAAGTTTGTAACGATGAGATTCTTTGGCATTTAACAGAGAAAAAAGAAAATTTTCACATATCGCAAACCTCGAAGAACTTCGAAACCTAGTCGAGACAGAGGAGCGTGGAGAGAACTTGCAATACATGATTAAAGCCAGCGCAATGGCAATATTTATTTCCTTATTTCAAAACTCTCTTCAAGAGACCAGCAGGACTGGTGAAATATATGGAGTCAGAACTCAGTAAAAAATATCATCCGATCTGGTTGACTTGTGCCTAGAATTATTTATATTTATTTTGTTATTATTATTATTATCTTATTTTTTCTTTAATGTTTATTTTTGCATCCTGTAGAGCCGGGTCCAAGTATGGTCCTGTGGCACTATAGGGAAGTCTTCATCTTATCGACAGCACTTTCCGTAGTATGTGGGCTGTTCCAAGTAGGGCGATCTTTTGGACTACATGGATGTTGATGTTACCTGGGATACGGTTGGTGAATTTTTCTGTTCCCTTCTTCACAAGTCGTAGAGCTCCGATGACCACCGGTGTTATGGTGGTTTTCATGCCCCACATCCGGTTGATTTCGATTTCCAGGTCTTTGTATTTTGACATTTTCTCAGTCACCTTCACGGAAGTGTTTCTGTCAGATGGTATTGCCATGTCGATGAGCATGCACCTCTTTTCTTTTCTGTCCTTGATAACGATGTCAGGTCTATTTTCCCTTCTTCTTCTTCTTCTTCTTCTTCTTCTTCTTCTTCTTCTTCTTCTTCTTTTTTTATTCTTCTTCTATTATTATTATTATTATTATTATTATTATTATTCACCCCCACTTGTGCTGCAACACTAAACAATCCAATTAGTGCACTGCGTTCATCAAGAATCAACATCCCTCTTCCATTCTACACATATGTTGATAAACGTTTATATATTTTTACATTCTTAACTAGAAAGTACGCAGAGAGTACATACATCTGCCAACGCCGTACACTAACTTGAGTCGAAAAATAATTGGATCCGCTCCAAAAATGTAATAACTTCTTCCTTAGCCAACCCTTCCACAAAATTTCATTGAGAACCTTTGGAGATATTGTGTGGTGTGGATAAATAGCTACGATGTAGGGGAGGTAACTGTGCATGGATCAGCTCCAAAATGTAATCACTTCTTCCGTGGCTAATTGCCCATCCTTCTACAACATGTCATTGAGAACCTTTGGAGATATCGTGTGGACAGACAGACAGACGGACGGAAAGACGGGCGGAAAGACGTAAAGACACGGTGTAATACATATACCAACTCTCCAACTGTGCATTTCTTATAGTCTTAATCGGTATTCACTTGGCCGAAACCATGTCTGGCACAGGACCATGGCTTTCAGTTATCATTCGAAAACTGATATCTTGGAAAGGTGTAGACTAGTACCAAATTGCATGCTTAGTGCTAGACCGATCGTGATCGGGTAGAGGCCCTGGAGCTCTTTTTAAATCATAGTGAGCTTGTACGCTCGTCTCGAGAATCAATTCGCAGGTGTAGTGGTAGTGGAGTAGCTAGAGTTTGTGCCGCCAACCCCCACGAAAAACACAACACAATGCACACCAAGCATACTTAAACTGTTAAACAAAAAGTGAAAACGACATATAGGGGAAAAGTAAGATCTTGTGAAAAAATTAGGTCTCTATATTTACTTCTGCAATGAAATAATTAACTACAACATTCTACAAACTTATTATTCTTGCTTTTCTGTAAGCAAAATCTTCGATGACATTGTCGTCTATCAATTGTTGTTCTATAGACAGTATGGCAAGATTTCTCAACCGCAAGGTGCTCATTGTAGCTATTAAATGATTCTTTATCAATTTTAGTTTAGAAGAACTCCTCTCACATGTAGCAACACTAACGGCAATTGTGAGAAAGACTCGCAGCAGTATTACAATATTTTGAACTGAGTCCCCATGATTATACTTTTGAATAAACTGCAAAAGTTCAAGGGGGCCTACCTTCCACGTCTCTGTTTCGTCTTGCATAGAAGCAACAGCAATAACACACTGAAGTCTTTTTCTCTCAACGAGGAACACTTCCTTATCAATGTCATCGTGATCGTGTTCGAGTTGACACTCATATTTATCATCCAAAAGATTCAACGGGGGTAAGGAAGGCATATTTCTCAGTTCATGAAGCTGTTGAAATCTCAAAGTTATTTCTTGGATCACTCTGTCCAGCGAAGAAAACATTTCTCTCCTCAACTCAGTTTCCTATGGCAATTCAGCATCTCGTGATCCTTCACCAAACATTAGCTTCTTCTTTTTACATCGACGCTGACGCTTCATGACTATCTCCAGATCATCACAAATTCCTTTGGCATAAGTAACTGCATTATTCACTAGCTTGTCTCTGTTTTCAACTAGAAATGCTTTTAAAGCCCTGGGTTTTATATTACATTGTTGTATGTTCAATCCTTTGGTTTGGGGGTAAGCATGTGTGTCATTAATTTAATTAAGGACGGACCCCCACAGGACGAGAAAGCTCAGAAAGGAAAATGATTGCAACGCACCAAGTAGCACGCCGGCATCTGACGACCTGGTAACTTTATTTTCTTCTTCACCAGTTAACTGTTCTAAAATACTTGAGAGTTTTGAGAAATGTTTTTCACAACACTCACAGCTTCTCCCCCTGCACTCCATCGAGTTCCTATTACGTGCTTGACACTTTGACCAGTGGCCCAAATGAGAACATCCCAATGATGGGTTGATGAAGAAAAAAACGTGAACAAACGCTCCACAGTTAAAAATAAATGTAACAAAATTCACAGCAACAGAAGCTACATGTACACCCAACAAATTCAGTGTGCGATTTGTACAAGCGACAAATTCTGCTTTTCGATTAATTTCCCTGATACGTGTCTGAACACCAGTACGTTGACCAGCCATCACAGCAGCATTATCATATGATTGTCCTCTACAATTTTGAACACCAATTCCGTTATTTTCTAATTTTTCAAAAATCATAGTTGAAATATTCTCGGCGGTTTTACTTTTTGTTTCAATGAAATCAACAAATGATTCCACAACCTTCACTTTATTTCCATCGATCATAACTCGTTCGATCCTTATAAGAAATATCAGGAGTGTCTGTCAAATATCATGGACAAATCCTTGGCTTGTTTTATTCGCACGATGACTTTGCTTCTCAGGTTTTCTGCCAAAATTTCTATAAACTCGTTCTGAATAGTAGGCGACAGATAGGAAGTAGCAAACTTTTTCCCTATCTTGATTCTTAGAAGATGTAGCACTTGATCATATTTCACCAACAAATGAACTAACTCTAAAACATTTCCTCTATTTCCCGTTGCTTCATATTCAACGTCAGTCTCATTACTTGCATATTTAATTCCTTTTCGGTGACCACGTAAAGCCAAATTCTGGGAATCTAATGATATCAAACAATCTTGAAAGGATTTCCCTCCACTTCTTCATTTCGTTTTCAACAACTTCTTGTTCTTTTTTTATCAATTGTTGCTCCACGAGTGATCCTAATGTCTAACTCCTTCCATTGTGTGAAAGTCCGAATACACTGGATTCATGCTCGAATATTCCAGGATTCACTTTCCACCACATGTTGAATCCATCCACAGAATTAAAATTTAAGTGACTTCTGTCTGCAATAAAAGCAGTAAGGAGCTTCCGGGGGGTGGGGGTACCATTTACGATCTCAACATGCTTTCGCCGAAAAGAACACTCGCGTAAAATAATCATGGTTTTAAAATAATTAATTTATAGGTATTTCAGGATTTTACAAGAAAATTTCAAGTATACTTTATAGGCAAATGTGTGTGTTTAATTCAATGTGTTTCTATTGAGCTTAAAAGTTAATAGAATACTTAGCTTCACGTGTTCGGCTGTAACGTTTTAAGCTCGATAGATACAAATTGACAAGATACACCGTTGGAAAGCTAAGGAAAGTATATATATATATATATATATTTCCTTCATGAATTAAATCCACAAATTCTGAAAACCATGATTTAGCCTTTTAAAGTATTCAGATATATCAATGAAATTCTGTATTTCTTTGTGTGTAATGGCTGCCATTTTGTTTTATGCAAATGAGGTAGTTCTTCCCAACTTCTTTCTTGGGAACATGTTTTTTTTTTTAAATAGGACATCCTAAGGAACATTTTGGTACCCTAAATGTACAATCATGGGGGCGGGCGTGCACGGTAGGCCCTGCTGGCCTCAATATAATCCCAAGTAATCATAAATTGACCTTGAAAACAAAAATGTATAATATCCATTTTAGACAGATGGAGTAAAAATTTAAAAATTGGACCCCCCCCCCCCCCCTGCTCAAAATCCTGATTTGTTCCAAAATTCAAACCACATGCAACATTTGCTGTAAATATTTGTTGGATTAAGCCAAATTTTACAAAGGTATATTTTAGATCATCAAGCAAGAATTGAACTCACTATCAATGGTTTGCGAGACTAACTATTTCTCAACGACAGGTGTTCTCTATGTCTGTATGTTGATTTCTGTTGACCAGTTGGTAGATGTGTATATAGACAGGTAGTAACAGCTGTGTTGGCATTGTTAAATATATTCTCATTGCTTGCTTAACTTTTGAATACCATCACAAAACTTGATTGGTTTGGATTTACATATTTATTGATAATCTTTTGATTTCTGATTTGGTCGACTGATTTGGTCTGCTTCATTCTGCTCAGAGATTGGAACATTGTATATGATGGTCTTCTCTTAGTGTTTGGGAGGTAAGTCTCAAAACACTTCATAAACAGGGAAAGGGGAGTATTTTATATTGAACAATCTTACCGTGGCCGTTTACAATGACCTTTAGGATGTTCTTTTACGTTGGGCCTATTAGAAATCCCAAGGTTTCGATCGATAACCTCAAAATGTTCAAATGCTATTAGTCCGGGGGCCAGCAGGGGCTACCGTGCACCCCCTCCATGATTCTACTTTTAGGGTGCCAAAATGTTTCTTAGGATGTTCTCTTTCAGAAAAAAGATGTTCTCAAGAAAAATGTTACAGGAGATCTCGAGTACACAGTTCAATCTGTATCTCTTTGGCTTAAAAGGTTACAGCCGAAAACGTGAACTGTGTATTGGTTTACTCATATAATGCTGAATACTAACTTCACGTTTTGGACTGTGACTTTTTAATCCCAACAGATACAAATTGGTAACATACACCGTTGGGAAGCTGATAGAATAGCCTTTCTAACGATATATATATGTATATACCTCAATCAAGAATTAATTCTACAATCCATAAATCTTTAACTGTGTACTTGAAGTTTTCTCGCAAAATGCTGAATACTTAGCTTCACGTCTTGAGCTGTAACTTTTTAGACCCAAGTGATACAAATTGGAAACATACACCGTTAGAAAGCCGGTGAAATTCCCTTTCTAACGATATATACATGTATATACCTCCATCGGGAATTAATGCCATAATTCATAGACTTAGAACTGTGTACTTGAAGCTTTCTCGTAAAATGCTCAACACCTAGCTTCACGTTTAGGGCTGTGACTTTTTAAGCCAAAAAGATACAAATTGACAAGATACGGTCTGAAAGCTGATGTAATTCTCTTTCTAACGATATATATATATATGTGTGTATACCTGCATCAAGGACTAATTCCACAATCCATAGAAATCTTGCTGTGTAATTGAAAAATGCAACATACCTAGCTCACGTTTTCGACTGTTGCATTTTTGGATCAAAAGATCCAAATGTAT
>VCCN01004697.1:65751-85291 GCA_006491835.1 Architeuthis dux
GTTAACCCCACTTACTAAATTACTTCCAAGAATGTAATTGTTGGGCTGCAAAATGGCCAAAATGAATGGTCGAAATTTACCACCTACCCAATTGAATTTGGCCATATCGGTTCGACCATTAGAGAGGTCAAAAACAGTTTGTACTTCATAACAAACTCAATATTATACTATATATTGCTTTAGTTGGCAAGAAATGACCAGAAAAGACCTCAGATGACCTCGAGTGAATAAATCCAGGATAAACCTCTCATTGCCTATAACTTTCGTTGTGTAAAGATGAACCCCTACACCAAATCCCTGCATGCTAAGTGCAAAATTGTGGCCAACAACTAAGAAAAATGTCTAGAACTATGTCATTTCTGGTCACAGAAATGACATATGGTGACCTCGAATGACCTCTGATGGCAAAATCACATTGCTAAATAATTTGGACGTGAACAAATTAACCATTATGCCAAATATCAGTTTCATAGGTGCAAAATTGTGGCCAACAAATCGGAAAAATTGGCTAGAAATGTCTACAAATGACCTCAGTGACCTTGAATGACTACTGGGGTCAAATTCACATTGCCTATGACCTTTGATATGAAAGGACTTGCCCCAATGCCAAATTCCAGTTCCATAGCTACTGTTCTATAGTTCTATAGTTCCTGCTACTGTGATGGCATCCTACCACTGCTGTTCGGCTGAGGGCTAGAGTGTATGAGTGGTCGGCAGTTGAATGATGTAGGTGGTCAAGTCGAAGTCTTTCTGGTTGACACATAGTGGAAGGCAGGTGTTACGGTTCAAGTAACCAGAAGTTTTGTGTTACAGTATCAATTGGATACAAATACGTTCACGAGGAACAAGGGGTGTCCAGTGCACACTGAGAACAGTTAATCACAACTTTCCAACATTCTAACAAATTGCATAATTTATTGGTGTATAAAGGCTAATGAAATCGTCAAAATGAAAAAAGAGAACAGGTAGAAAAACTGAAATAATAGCGCATCAACTTTAGTTGCAATTCTCTATGATCGATACAGTACAGAAAATGAACGTATCAATTAGAAATGTATTCAATTTAACATTTTTTTTTATTATGTTTTATTTGTTTGTAAGTGTTTTTCTTTGTTATTTTCTACAATAATGTCAATAAGTGGTATACATAGAAAAAGTAAAGTTATGGGCCTGTCAAATATCTATAGAAACATTTCAGAGTTCAAGCCCTGAAATGACTCAGAAATCCCCTTTTTTTCTGCTGGAATTAATGAATTCCACTGACCCCAGCACTGTAGTTAAAATCTATAGCTTAGTCTACATGTTACATTATGCCAATAAGCACAGTCAACTAGTGGCCTAATTGATGTCTATATTTTACTCTTCGATAAGATGTCTCTATAGGTACGAGTGGCCGAACGGTTAACAGCACGGAGAATAGGATCGGCTCCGGCTGAGACAGTTTGCGTTCACTTCGCATTAATGCCCTTGGGAATGGCATGTATCTATCTCCTCCCCGCTTCCGACACGTTATGGACCAGCACAATAGGGTAAGGCCCATCACCCCTTATGCCTTAGACGTACTAGGGGAAGGCATAGATCCAACAACGGACCTTAAAAGGCTGATAATTAAAATAAATCATAAAAGGTTTCTGTCAATAGCAGATGCTATTAGATATTATCCATCTTGTATTTTACGAGTGGAGCTACACCTCTGATTCTCCAGCCCTTGGGACTCTAAATCCTTTCTGGGGTCCAATAAATAATTCAATAAAACTGATTATGGTCAGAAGTTATTTCAGCAGTTTTGGGGGTCAATGTATACGCTTCACACAGCCACTGATGCAGAAATCCCTTTTCGGAGCTATTGTAAATATTTGATGGACGAAAAATCAGCTAAAAATACCTGAAGATTAAACGATCACCAGCGAGCGACATGTATAGAGTAATTATTTAATTACATCCTGAAGAGGACAGATTGTGACACAAGGTTGGTTTTAATGTGGGGACCTAGACACATACGTGTGGGCAGTACATGTTCACAATAACTGATGTTCCCAAGCGGTCACCTATCTAAATACTGGTCAGGCTCGACGGTGATCAAACGAGAACCGATGCTTTTAAGCGTGATTTGACCGTAAACTGTAAACATTCACAGCGGACGTGCGCTTCGTGCAACACTATTTTGACCCTCACATAAACTAACCTGGCGGGAATTTCAAATGTTTGTTCATAATTAGGTTCCAACTAAAATACCGTATTTCTTCGTGTATGACACAATTTTAGTAACGTATAATATAAATTATTTTCCGCGTACATTCGAGTATTGCATGACCGCCCTCAGTATTTTCGCTCAGATTTGAGTACAAAACTTTTTCGTGTTAAACATGAAGAATTACTGTAATTGTTGGTATATCGATGATTACCATGCAGTAGGTTGGTGTACTCTGTTCTAGTTCTATAGCAGTTCCATTTCATTTATATTTCTATGTATTTATGGACCAATCCAATTCAGTGTTTGGGTACATATTCAGATTATTCGAATTCAATCCCTCTTCTCTACTACTTGACCCTAATTGATAACTATGCTTTGATATTTATCTCAAAGAATTACAAATTGGCTGCTACGTTCATTCTCAAAGATTGTCACAAAGGGAAATTATCGGAATATCTTATTTCATTAAAGTAGATGTTGCTTTTAGCACTGGGATAAAACGAGGCTATCAAAGTAAACAAGAAGTACCGGCAACACGTAAAAGGGGTGGGGGCAACATGTTTGGGATATTATGTAACATTTGAGGGTAATGGGTGCAAACGGGACCGGCTCAAGTTACTAGCACCACGGCAGTCGCGAGACTTTCTTTCTCAGACTTTCTATCTTTGAGTTATTTACGTATTTATTAATGCATTGTACTTTAAATTGATATTAAGTATCAATCCGTATAGTATAGTACCAGACTATTAGAACTGTTTTCTTTTACCTTATTATTCTAATAAACATTTTATTCCTATATATTTATTTTTCTCAAGGTGAAACATAAATAAATCAATCAGATAATACTATACGCTAAAGGGCGCCGAAGTTCAGCTTGCCCGGGGCGCCAGGAACCGCAGGGCTGCTGGCCCTGGGTGCAAAATACAAGAGAAAAGAATAAAGTGAAGCCACTTTTGGGGCTTAAAGAATTTTCTCTCGGGATGGACGTCTGCTGCTGAGGGAATAGGACTGAGGTTCAGAAATCTTAATATCAATTCTTGTCGGTTATACTTGTACCACATATCCTTAATATAATTTACAAGCTGTCAGTCTGTCTGAGACAACAAGCAGACAGGGAGGAGGAGGGTGAAGCGAACACACGAACACAAATTTGGCTGTTCTGCTCTGTGCGTACGTATGTTCGTTCGCTGGCTGCTGATAATATAACTACAACAACTACTACTGTTTCTGCCACTGTTGCTAATGTGTCAATTTCGTTTTTTACACAAAATGAATACGAGGATTTTAGTTAACGATATCTTTCAAATTACTATGTTAACCTATTAAATTACTGTGTGGACATATTGTCACAGAACACAGCTTTGAGAATACCGTTAGCTAAACAACAGACATTTACTAGTTTACTTAGAAGAAAGATTTACTGACGAGCGGGTGAGGCTCTTTAACAGTGACTGATCAAAAGAGAAGAACATTTCTGCTTTAAGCCATTACGGCTGTTTAGTAATGTTCTGCTAGGTGAAGATCTGCTTTAAAATTCCAGGTGTTATAAATGAAAATGAAAGGAAAATTTAAATTTGAAAATCTCGGATCTCAATCTAAGTTCAATCAGAAATATGCTCAATGGTTAGAACGGAAAGGAAATAGCGTCTATGGCAAGCACTGGAAGTGCGCCCCTGTCCAAACATCTGATACGGGGACATTTATCTTTTCCATAACTTTACCATAACATCAGCTCAAAAATACAAGTCAAGCTCGTTAATCTTTTAATTAAGTAATGTTGGCACTACATGTTATTCAGCTCAGTTTTTTTAGTTGTTTCTCTTTCTACACTGAGCAAAACAAGATCACAGAGTCTACCTTGACCCATGGAGGCTCTCAAATTCGAAAGTATTAGTTTTAACTGAACAATCTCTCACATCTGGCGATTAAAACTCTGATGGCTAACATCATCTGAATAGCAATGCAAAGATTACGGAAGAGCTCTTATCTCCATACTGAACAGTAAATTCGAGAAGCTTTTCATAGCCCAACTTGATAACAACATTCTGTAATACAACATTTCTTCATATAGCTGCTGTCGATCAACATCAGAGCTGTATAATTCGCCCATATTTTCGCACTCCTTCGTCACACTAACACTGGCCCTCGACATCGAGAAGGAACCAAAACTTGGCGTCGGTATTATGAAAACGAGCGAACCTTTCGTCCATATCTAAGACAGTCTAGTGTTTCCATCATGACTCTTTGGATGGCAATTTCAATATACCATTCTTGACAGCGAATGTGTCCTTCTTCATGTGACTCACTGACCAACACTTCTCTTTGGTCATCAGAATGAGAAGTGGTTGGAGGTGACGTCATAGTATTAGTGAGAGTATCCAACAACTCTTCACTGTAGTTTTCATTTCAATTGATTGATAATTTTAATATTTCTGCGCAGAATATTTATATTCCAAGACATGGTATAATTAGAACCTAGAAGTTTGTCTGTCGATTTAACTCATCATTGTTGTTCCATTGTAAAAACCATTGCATTTCCATCGGCAATCTCTAATCTTCCTCAGATGGTAATTATTTGTCACTTTACCGATGTAGCATCACAACTGGCGGACATTTTGCTTATTTATCCGCTCATTTTTTGTAAAAGATAAAAAGAATTAATGTTTCAAAATAATGGATTCAAATCCTGTCTTCTTTCATATTTAACCAGGCCGTTCCAGGTCAAACTGAAGCCAAGTTATCAAACGGTTTAATTTGCGGACATGCATACAGTATCACGGGACTCACCACGGTAAGGATTCTAATACTAGTTTACGCATTTGCATATTATGGCAAAATTTGGCTTTTTTGAAAAGCATTTGGCCATGGACTTTTTGGTTTGGCCATATTTAAATTGTTGCCATTTTGATTTTGTTGCAGTAGTATTTTTTTTAAATTCTTATTTTTGGTGTGTACTTCAGTATTGCGATGTTTTATAAACAACCATTATTATTAATTATTTTTTATCCTACTATTTACCTTCATCTTAATTTTTCAGTTGCTTTTTTATCGCAACTTTACGATGATTGCCTGAATAACTTTACGATGATTGCCTGAGTAACTTTACGATGATTGCCTGAGTAACTTTACGATGATTGCTTGAGTATTAAAATTGCGATTAAAAGCAACTGGGAAATTAAGATGAAGGTAAATAGTAGGATGAAAAATAGTACATAGCAAAATTTATAAAAAATACTACTGGAACAAAGTTAAAATGACAAAAATGTTAAATGGCCAAACCAAAAAGTACACGGCCGCATGCTTTTCGAAAAGGCAAAAAGGCAAAGTGGCAAAGTTTGTTTACAAAGTCATTCCGCTATAAAATATAGTACTTACTGCGAAGTAAAAGATAATGTTTTGATAAATAGTTTTATATTTTGTTTACAAACTCAATCGGCAATAATATGTACAACTGCAAATTTAAGAAATGATTTTAATATTTTAATAAATAGTTTTATAGTTTGTTTACAAACTCATTATTCTCATAATTTCAATTCCTGTAATAAACCGTTTTAACTCCATATAATTTGTGTATCTCCATAAATTGTTTTAATTTCATAGTTTGTTTGTGTTGGTCCTCCTTGTGCTGAGATGGGCTATGCTATTGTGCGCTCAGTTGTCTTTGCGCCAAGTGGTCGTGCGCAGAGAAGACAGCGTTCAGATGTCGGCGCGGAATAGACATGCGCGGAGATGTCTGGTCACGATTCAATAACACTTGAAATAATCTTAATTGAAATAATAACAATTGATTCTAATCAATATTAATCCTAATCAATAATCAATCAACGAGGGTAAGCAAAAATGTTAAGGAGAAATCCTGCAATAACATTTTGAAATCAAGGATTTGACACTGAAAGTGCGTCACGACATGACCCTTCCGATGATTGTTTAAATCAGGGGTCGGCAAACATTTTGTGGAGGCGGCCCGGATTAGTAATGTTTTCTATGTCTTGCGGGCCAACACTTTTGCTCTATTTTCGTATACTGCTTTAAATCTTACTTTTTAAATTAACAATTGACTAAGAATCATCGCGTGTTGATTATTTTATGTTTGAACGATGGTTTTCAGTATCCATAATTGTTTTACACGTCACGTTTTCAGTTTGTATTAATATTGTATTTTTCTTATTTTTCTTCAATGCCAGTTGGATGCCAGGGTAAGTATATCTATTTTTACGTATCCTAGCAACAGATCATATATTGTACATCATATTCAGTTCAATAATTACATCAATCATTACACTTTTTAAAAAGTCAAAGACTTCTGGGATTCATCACCGAGTAATTTATAAGACTCGGTTGTATTTAAAACTATTTGGTTTGACTCAATTTATTGTTATATTCTAAGTTCTACATAAACTACCATATAAATACTATATAAACTAGATAACGTTCACTTGGTAAAACACTTCAAGGTGATTTCACAATGAACGGGGAGGAAATGGACATAGCTTGGTGTACAGGTTGCTAAGAAATATTGATAACGCCGGATATATATAAAATCAATATAATCTATAAAATGTTTAAGGCAAGTGAATTATATTATCTTTAGCTTGTTCAATCTTGGAATTGTAAAGCTTTAACTGTACTTTTACTGCCTTGCAATTCAGGCCCAGTGTTTTACTAGAGTGATAAATTAGGAGGAGGTACACCAATTCTATGTACAGTACACCAACTAAATTTCTTGTCAGCCTATTTATTTTACTTTGGGGCACGATAAAATGGTAAAAAAACACTGTGGCTTTTGGGGGATATTTCAGTGTACTCTGATAGAAAACAGATTAGTTACATTTACCATGTCCAAATCTCAGTTGATTCTTTTCATGGTTGTAAAAGTGTTTACCAAATCTTACCCAATATTCTGTGTTTCAGAACGGTCTCAAAACACCTAACATTAATGGCAAGATCCCCATGGTGAGGGTCCGTAACCCTTGGGGCGAGAGCGAATGGAATGGACCGTGGAGTGACAAGTAAGTGCCATTGTTATTCATCACTAGCATCTAATAATCTTCACGAAATATTAAATTTATCAACTCGACAAGAGTTTGTAGGAAACAATGTGATCGGTTAATAGTTTCTTATCTGACTCCATAATTAAGCTCTCTGATGTATGTTCCCTAACAAGAATTTGGCCTTGTACAAGTTGTATCTAGCATGTAGCCTTTGTCTACATAGTTAAGTTGTATTCGTGGATTGGAAGATAATTGCTATGACAATACAATAGTAGTAACTGACAGCAGGTAAGAGGTAGGCGAAAGAATAGGTTGTCAGTTTCAAAGTCTCAATTGAAAGAATGAACAGAAGATTTCTATACAACATAACAGAGATTTATTTAACAAGAGTTGAAATGCTTTCTGCATTAAATTTAAAGCTTAATGAAGAATTATGTAATGAGAATGAATAGCCATATTAGATGTACTTTTTGAATATTAGAATAAGAAAAGTTCAAAAGTTCAAAAGTTCAAAAATGGTGTGCACAAGATAAAAGTTTCATATATAAATGTTTGTGAAGTGAAAATGTTTTCCGTCCAAACAAGTGTACGCGATAGACAAAGGGTACTTACTCATTGATTGAGTCAGTATGCGTATGTCTGAGTGTAATGCGCATAGTATTATTGTGTGAAAGACAAGTCTGTACATAGGCGTGCATGTGGGGGCCCCCTGGCTAACTATTTCGAGTGCCGATTTCAGACTTAATTCCTGGTCTGTGATTGGTCAATTATTCGCATTTTTGTTTAATTTACTTCCGCCAATCATCCAATAAGGCCCCGGTACTTCATCCGATCATTCGATAATGCCCCGGTACTTTCAAAGCCAGTTTTTTTATCTGTTAACTTCTTTTAACTTCATTCGATAAGGCCCCGATACTTCTTCCAATCATTCGCTAAGGCCGCGGTACTTCATCCAATCACCCAATAATGCCCGGTACTTCTACATATCATCCGATAATGCCCCAGTATATTCAAAGCCTGTTTTTTTTTTTTATCTTTTAACTTCTTTTAACTTCATCCGATAAGGCCCCGGTACTTCATCCAATCATCCAATAATGCCTCGGTACTTCTTCCGATCATTCGCTAAGGCCCCGGTACTTCACCCAATCATCCAATAATGCCCCGGTACTTCATTCGATCATCCGATAATGCCCCGGTACATTCAAAGCCTGTTTTTATCTGTTCTTCTTTTAACTTCTATGCAGAAATAGTTTTCATCAAACATTTTTGTTTCTTTTTTTATCTTTTAGAAAATACTTGAACATATTATATAAACAATTAATAGAATTATATAAATGAAGAATTTACCATAAAAGATAACAAAAACTTCATTACATATTATGCACAAACACACATATACACACACATGTATATATGTGTATGTATGTATGTATGTATGTATGAATGAATGAATGTATGTATGCATGTGTGTATGTATGTGAGACAATACAATTCTCTATCAAGTTATGCGTCGTCGTCGTCGTCGTCGTCGTCGTCGTCGTTGTTGTTCTTTTTGTTGTTGTTAACAACAACTTCTAAAAATGTTGACATTGATAATTTTCAATTTTTCTTAGATCTCCGGAATGGCGTTTTATTCCTGATGATGAAAAGAAAAAGTTGGGTCTAACAAATGACGACGACGGAGAATTCTGGTTCGTATTTTTCTTCAAATTGTTCTCCAAATCTTTATAATTTGTAAAAATTCTGAACTTGAATTCAGATTTTTTAGCAGAAATACGAATTCTCTCCCGAATTACACAATAGATTGCTTTGCAAGGGGAATAATTCATGTAAGTTACATGGGATATAACTCCCTGTTTCCATTATCGCAATTAGCTTGTCAGATATTATGTCCCTTTTATCGGGATGCAAAACACACACACACACACACCATACACACACACTATACACACAGGCGCACGCACACCACACACGCACGCACACCACATATATAGTCTAAAAAGCTTTGTAGCTCCAAACACTAAAGATGTTGCTGAAAAAAATAAAATATATATATATTTTCTCTTTTAATATAGAAGTTTTATATTTATATAAGTGTATATTTATATAAGTCTTATAGTCTTAAAGTATTTAAAATGTTGCTACGGAAACATTTTTTAAACTTAAGATCTTGCCTACAGACTCTCAATCTTTTGTCTGGTCTTCTCTTACTGCAATTGCTATCTCTTGGGCACCATTCGACCAAACCTTTGCACCATCTGTTATCCTTCTTTCTTGCTATGTATCCTGTCCACCTTCATTTTTGTCACTTAATCACTTCTACCTTGGTCGGCTCTCAGATCCATGTACTGAAATATTATTTCGAATGATTTTGTGGTCTCATATTTTCAGGATGTCATTTGATGACTTTTGCCATCACTTCAAGAAGCTTGAAATTTGTAACTTGTCTCCTGACTCCTTCGATGAAGAAGAACTGACTACCAAATCAAAAAAGAAGTGGGAAACAGTGATAGAATCTGGCGGTTGGATGCCTCGGGTCAATGCTGGTGGCTGTATCAACTACTTAGGTAGGTAACCAAAAAATCCAGCAAATGAATTCCTATTCTTCTCACCTTTCTTGCTTGTTACATAGATTTTTCTATTCATTCAAAATGTAGAGACAGAGCAGTATTTTTCTTCTAACATTTTAATGCTGACTTTTTGACTGAATAAAAAAAATGAACAGTATGTATATAGCAAATCATGTTTCATTATTGAATCATCATAACCCACTTTGGCCCCACACCCGACCAGTCAAGTGGCAAGTTATTGAATCACTTATGACAATAGACAATTTTGAGGACATTCGAAAATCAAGCACATTTCAAACAATCATTCTGACACTCTTATAACAGTAATAAATATGGTTATTGGATATACATGCCATAATATGTTATAAATGACAGGGAAAAAACTATGAGTACTTTATCTAACATACTGTTTGGGTTAGAAGCTCTCAAAGTGGGATTCGTCTTTTTATATTTTCGGCCATTTTCAGAGCCTTGTAGGAGGAAAAGTACATAAGATACACCTGATCTGATTACATTTTAAAATTCTACAGAAAAGGTTAGTCACAAAGTCTCAAAGCTGTACATGCCATATCAATGGAGCTATGAAAGTTGGAGGTTGGATTAAAAATAAATAATAAAATTGAGTAAAATATTTGGGATTTCTCCATAAGTTTTGTATAGGATCACCTGTGATTTTTTTCTCGGGAATCTGAGGGTGACCTGGGGAGCTTTGGGTGATTTGACATGGAATTACCCTACTGATGTCTCCAAAAGGAAAGTGAGTTCAGAGATGGTGGATGAATGGATTGTGTTTAATGTAGAACAAAAAGGATCACCATTTAAAATCCTTTAAATAAAAGGTAAGAGTATTCTCCCTTTGACTGATCTATTTTATCCCTATGTCACATTTACTTGGATGAAGAAGAAAAGAAGAGAGACTAGCATTCCAAGGGAAATTATGAATCGCCCCCATATATGCCAGGTTGGGGTGATCAATTAAAAAGTAGGAAAAGCGATGATCAATGAATAAGTTACTTTTCTCACCTTTTGTTGGGCAGTGATCACTAAAAAGTCTGAATTTAAAAAAAAAAATAAGTAGCATAGTTCATTAAAACACAAGCCTGTTTAGAAAGACAATGCAATATCAATATACAATATTTACCAATGACAGAATTGGTAAATATTTCCAGCAAAATGCAAAACAATATTTAAGATTTTACAACAATTGGTGAAAAACAAGGGACTAGCATATTTAAGCAGGTTCACATAAAAAATAAAAAGGCATTTATATTAGGTACAACAACAACAACAACAATAATAATAATAATAATAGTACACCCACAGGCACAACAAGGCAGCGGCATACCTACACTGGGAGATCTGTAGGAAATACAGAATCAAAACACCTGAAAGATGGTATGAGCACCAACCTAACACTGTCACTGAGAATGACGAAGTCATCATCCTCTGGGACATGCCCGTCCAAACCGACAGAGAAATAAGGGCAAATAGACCTGACATCATTATCAAGGACAGAAAAGAAAAGAGGTGCATGCTCATCGACATGTCAATACCATCTGACAGAAACACTTCCATGAAGGTGACCGAAAAAATGTCAAAATACAAGGACCTAGAAATCGAGATCAACCGGATGTGGGGCATGAAAACCACCATAACACCGGTGGTCATCGGAGTTCTAGGACTTGTGAAGAAGGGAACAGAAAAATTCATCAACCGTATCCCGGGTAACATCAACATCCATGTAATCCAAAAGATCGCCCTACTTGGAACAGCCCACATACTACGGAAAGTGCTGTCAATTAGATGAAGACTCCCCTATAGCGCCCCAGGACCATACTTTGGACCCGGCTCTACAGGATGCAAAAATGAACATTAAAGAAGAAAAAAGATGATGATGATGATGATGATGATGATGATGATGATGATGATGATGATGATGATGATGATGATGCATTTATATTAGGTACAAAAGGTTTGCAATGCGAAAGTCTAGAAAAAGGATCAAGAAAACATTTTGTTTCAAAACATGTGTTGTTATGTAGGAGATTCAAAAAGCAAATGATGTCATGTGAAAGGATAGTGAGTCACCGAAAGGGTTTAACTTCAAACTGAGGGGCATACACTATCTTGACCATAAGAAATCATTACAGAACTATTAATGGTAAAAACGTTTTTTCTGCTGCAGATACTTTCTGGACAAACCCTCAGTTTAGGGTGACTCTAACTGATGTTGATGATGATGATGATGATGATCTGTGTACACTGATAGTTGGACTTTTGCAAAAAGACAGACGCAAGAAGAGAAAAGAAGGAGCTCAGAATTTGACCATTGGCTACATGGTTTACAAGGTGAGGGATTCTAGTATACATCAATGTTATTATTACAGTTTTTATTTTTATCATCCATCCACTCGTAACATCCTTTTATCACCTGCCTAACAGAAACTGAATGCTTTTTAGATCATTGTTACTTGTTGTACCTCTTTTGAGCAAACTAATATAACCTACTACAAAACCAGTAAAGAAAACTGGCAAATAATGTTTGCAGTCATAGACTTTCAACTTAAAATCGATTCTAAGAAACTTTCATTTTGCAACTGGATAATAAAATAAACCAATTAATTTTTGTTAAAATTATTATCAATGCTTTAAAATAATATTTCCTTTTTTTAATGATTCAAAATAAATTTGCAGAGAAAAGATAGTAAAATCCAACAATCAAAAGATGTTAATTGAGAAATCTACACAAATGACCAGTGATTTATAAGCTTCTCTGATGATCTTGCTAATTATTTTTCAGAAGCCATTTATTTACAATACACATTGCAATGTTGAGAGATGATGTTTTTTCTGCTTTGTAGTTGGATGAAAAGGATTCTGGTGGCATAAAAGACCTGAATTTCTTCAAATATCACGGCTCTGCTGATAAGTCACCAACTTTTATCAATAGCCGAGAAGTCTGTGGCAGACATAAACTTCCACCAGGGAACTACCTCATCATACCCTCAACATTTGAACCAAATAATGCAGGCGACTTTCTTATTAGACTGTTTACGGAAAAACAAAATAAAACAGAGTAAGGATAAAACTTAATCATTTTAAAGCAACATATTTCTAACATAAAATATGGCATATTAAAAATATGCACCATTTCTTGTTTTGTTACTTAATGTCTTTTAAGATGTTAAAGGGATTTTACAATTGAGAATATTCTGGCATCTTAATGATTGTCTCCTTTCATTATCATTCTATTATTAGTTAAAGACTATATGTGAGTTATTAAATTATGACCATTCTTAATTACTAAGATTATAACAGAAGGAATCAAATGTTTTATTTATAGTACAGTGTAGAATTTTCCACTGAATATCTAATACAAAATTAAAAATGCATTGTTTGATAAATTTTATAAAAATCGAAACTACAAACTTCCTTTCACAAATTTTGATTTGCCTTGATTTGTGTGAGGTGGTAATCCAAAAGATGCTGATCAGAAAGAAGTTTGTGACACAAACTAATCAAAGAAAAGATAACTCATCTCCAAAAGGGTAGATAACTCTTTCCTCAAACTGCCAATCTAATATTTATGGAACTTGTAATGCTGATGGGTATAAAATATCAATGTTAGAAAGATTAATGATCTTACTGATAAAAAAGGCTTTGATAAATTGACATGTAAAGTTTTGAGTTACAGAGACCAATTATATATATTACAAAAATGTGAAAAAAGTTATCATCTTTACAAAATCCTGAAGATGAAACATTTTTAATCATATTTATTTAAAGTTTGCGAATGGTTTTCTTAATTCAATTAAAAGGAAAGTTAGTTTATCCTGCACATACCACAAAGTCATGATGGTTAACAAGTTAGTTTATCAGACTATAACTGGTGAGTTCAATCCTAGTGACAAATATTTGGGCAAGGAATGACATGAAAATCAACATTTTTACATCTGGCCTTTCACAACATACTGTAAGGGTTGAAGTTATATTTGAAATGGAATGAAAGTTGGTAAAGGGGAGAAGTGAATAAATGTTGAATAAGAATGTAAATGGATTCTCCATTCAAAAGTAACGGTGAAAATGGTGTTGCCTGTAAGTAGCCAGTAGCCACCATTAGCTGTTGTATGTAGTAGCTGTGGTCATCAGCAGTTGTAGTAGCAGTGGTTCTGCTATGGAAGTAGGAGGGAGGAAATATGTACCATGTGGTCAATAGTGATGAAGACAAAAACGAACCTGCCATGTTGGATTTTTGGCAGGTGAATATGAAGAAAGAGATGATTCATATAAAAAAATAAAGAAGAACAAAGGCGTCAGATAGAAATGAAATAAATGTTGCATTTATTTAAACACATAAAATGGGGTTGAATGTTACTATTAATAATTTGTAGGAATTAAAGTTGTAATTCAAAATGGGAGTAAAAAATAGTAAAGAGTTTTTGAGAGATTTTGTATAAGTGCAGAGTGAAGATAGTGTTTCTGTGTTGCCAGTTTTGTGTACCAAAATGGATTTGTCTGTGATGTGGAGGATATTTTGAACCATAATATCTGGTGATAATCGCATCGAAAGATATGTTATCCAAACAAAGAAATCAGTTAAGAAAAAGGCAAAATGACAGAAAGAAAAAATATATATACTGGTAGAAAGTAATAGTTCCTTATCAGGAAGAATGTTTAAGACATTATGTGTCACTAGCCTGATGTAGTGGAAAAAGAGATCCTTGGTCATTTTAATCTCAAAGAACCTATATTTGAGGCATTTTATTCCTAGTTTGGGCGAAAAGGAATGTGGAGCGAATGACCAAAGATTTGAAGCAAGAAATATTGGCATTTTACGAAATGTCCATATTAAAAAGAGGTAGAAATTTGAACACACATAGTGAGTCCTAGGCGATTTTAGAATACTAAATGATGAGGCAATGGAATAGAAAGGTTGGCACGGGCAAGTGAGGCCTGTGGGCAGCAGGCAGCAATAAAAATCCATATAAACAGGATTTTTATACTAGTGCTGACGTCACGGAAAAAGAAAACTATATTTAGTTTCATAATTCATATGGTCTAGGCTGTCTTGACTGATAAAGCCAGCTCGATATTTATATCCCTATTTTATTATTTATTTATTATTTTTAAGAAAGTGACCACTACAATACAATTAGGTTTTTCATCACACCATGATGTCGGCATTCAGAAGAGTGTTGCATAAGATGCAGGAAAGCAAACTCTTTTTATTTGGGGAACAATTTTATCTTCTGTTGAATCAACACAAATATTGTACTTGTAAAATTCACAATACAGTGTGTGAAAAAAGTATCTGATATGGCAAAAAGTTTATTTCAACATACACCTTCAGAATTGGAACCAAAATGTTCAATGTTCAATCTTGTTTCAATATTTTTTTGATTTTTGTATCTTTGTCAATGTTGATATTCATCTTTGGTCCAAAATCTGTCAATTTTGAAGCTGTATAAGGATGTTAAATTAACTGTTCAATGTATCGGATACTTTGGCACCCACTGTGTACTTAATTATGATAAGAGGTAAAATATTTGAAGTTTATTCAGTTGTTCTATGCATTCTGTTAAAATAATTGAAAATTAAACTGGTAATTGAGATTTTGTTTGTGTCTCAAATTTACTCAAAAGCAATAGAAAATACAAAAAGAATAGGCACAATGTCTTTTTAGAAATAGATCAGCCATTTCTGTCTTTCTTTTCTTTTTTGCATTGATTCTGTTTTCTTGTTTACTTTCAGTGTTGTAGATGAAGAGACAGGATTCAAAGAAACAGAGGTATTTGACAATTTCTGTCTGTGATCTTTTATTTTCTTTGGTTTGTGTAAGATGGAGTTTTCATAAGTAATTTGATGAGGTTTGCATTGATCCAGAATTTAACACATCCCTTTCATTGTGATATGCAACTTTAGTGAAATTACCTGCAGGTTGTTATATTCATCTCCAAAAGTTTCTTCCCATGTCACACGACATATGTGGCAATGATTCTTGTCTTCATTTCTCTAACAATCCTTGGAGACCTAATCATTGTTTGTAGCAATTATGAATTTCTACGGGGCAGGGGTGCTAGCCTGAAACCCAAGATGGACTGCCATACAGGAATAAAGGGCACCAACTGCCCTGCTATTTACCCTTAGCTGGGAGGAGAAGCGGATTCATGCCTCTCCCAAGAGCATTAGTGAAAAGTGCTGGAGTTTGAACTCGGTTCGTCAATTCCATTCTCCATGCCTTTAACCATAAGGCCACCTACACCTGCTATATTCATCTCCAGTCAAGTAAAAAACCTCCTCATTATTTTGTCATCTAAGCTGTCAAGAATCTATTTTCTGCCAATCAGGCATCAACCTCATAGTTGCATACATTCTGTTTTTATGTTCAGGTAATAGAAAAAACATCTACAACTAAATAGCACTCAGAGAGTGCATACCTCTGCCATTGTTGCTAAAAACTGAATGAAAAGTTGGCAGAGATAAATTATTCTTTAGATTTTGCTTTGTTTCTTTTGAAAGTAAACATTGCAGCCATGGCAACAAGAAGACACCAAAACACTTTTGCCAAATTTTGATCTTGAATTTAGTCAGACAATCATGATTGAATATGTTAGTAAAATGAAAGTAACCAAAATCAGTTCCTGGTGACTGGACTAGAATTGTTAAATAAACGTGAAAATAAAGGTTTTATCTTGTCAATCTAGAACTTTCATATTTTACAGTGATAATGTAAGATGGGACTGCAGCTGCAATAAAAAAAAACGGTTAAACTGTATCATCTAAGCTAAAATAAATGCACCGTAATAACAAAATATATAAGAAGTATTCTTCTCTCCTTTTTCTAGTAAATGCTGGCTGCATAAAATCCTTCCTTTTCAATAGGATGTAAAGAGCTAAATATGATTGAAATTAGGACTATTATTGATTATATCTGACTCCATTGAAAATCAACGGAATAAACAAATAACAAAGATTGTAGCATAGTCTCTAGATGGCTGTAGTAGTGACGATAAACTAATAGGGTCAGACTGCTGTAAGAAAATTAGAGTGCTGATGATACTAGAGAGGAAGAAATGTAATGTTAGTGATATGCATAAGAGAGATCTTTCTCTGCTTGTTCCTGCAGTAGGAAAAGGAATGAAAATGCATGGATTGCACATGGTAATAGTGCAATGACATAAACATGCTTGCAAATAATAACTTCAAATACTTTGTATCAATAATAAGAAGTATATTTATTACAGAAGTTATAACAATAAAGTATTTCTCAGCTGCTGAGAAGAAGAAAGAATGCATTTAAAGAGTTTGGTTTACTACTTAGTAAGTGTCCTTAGTTTGTTAAGGAAGAGAGTGTTTGTGTATGTATGAATGTGTACGTACATAATCAGAGGTGAGAGGCACGTCTCTGTGTAAAGGATGGATCTGTCATGGATCTGTCAAGCGACAAACCTGGACTGAACAAAGAAATAAAGAATAGTTTGTCTTCTTATAGGAAGAGGTGAGTGGAGGATGTGAGGCTGGTCGAAATATCATCTGTTGGAATGGGTTTCGTCAAAGTTCCAAGGTAAAATGTAAGGTGACATAAATACAAGGGTTTGCTAAACTTGGTGTCTGCAAAGAATATTGTGTTTCGAATTGAATGCCGTAATACTGAAACTTGGGTGTTCTTAAGGAAAATATGTGTGTCAAGTGGTTTCACTTGTTGACCGGAGTGTGTGGGTGCAAAAATACATATGTGTCCGTTACAAGGATCCATTCAAAGACTGATATGTTTCATAAACAGTGACAGTTAAGATAATGTTGTCTGCAATATATTTATCATATCAGCCTTTTCAGTTCTGACCTGGCACAGTTACAAACAAGACAGATTCATTCAGTCAATTTTTACCAAATGCTACGGGCACAACTGATTTTAATTAAAAGTTTTTTATGCATTCACTTAGGATGATTTTTATTAGATTATTCAATACTTGTATAGATCACCCTTTTTGCCACTTGTTTAAGTAACTTTTATTTTTCACCAGAGAATCCAAAGTCATCAATACTAACAAAAGAGAAAATTGGCTTAAAATATGATACAATTGATTTGTTTGCATGATAGACTTTATAAATGGGTCTTTTTCAAATGTTTGTCTTCACATAAAATCTGATTAGAAGTCTATTATTTGTCTGTTTGTCCCTCTCTCTTTGTCTCTGGGAATAACCATCTCAATGCTACCCGCATGAGGTTTCATCAATTTATGTAGATTTTTACATTGGGGATAAATCTTACTCTTTAACACCATCATACTGTATTCTGTAGGTTAGCTATAAACATGTGTAGCTCTCAGGTGTGTTTCACCAAAGAATCTGAAGCTTTGAAAAGAAAATTTGTTTAAACAAGTGCTGAAAAGTGTGATCTACAGAAGTTTTGTACCATCTTTGTTTTGTTTTTTTTTTGGGGGGGGGGTTTCAAGCCTAAAAGTTATTTAAATTTCTTAGCATTAGGAATTTTTATTATTTTTCCCACTTCTGAGAAAAAAGAACAAGTTTAGAGACAGACAGGATAATCTATCTACTTGATACCAGCAACATGGGCAGTTGCCCAGGATGCCAAATGTCTGAGACAGTAGGACTTTCCAAATACCAAAAAAATGGGAAAATGAATAAATTAAACAAAATAAAAATGGTCAAAATAAGATAATTCCCTGATGGGAAATCAGATTTTTCAGGAATATCTGGCAGTTAAATACTTTCTGTTGTGGTGAAACTAAGAGAAATAATTGGCAAAGGAAATTCTCATGACCAATGAAAAGCTCAGTCAGGCTGAACTAGTTTGATGAGATAGAGTGCTCACAATAGCTGGGACCTGGGACAGAAGGTAATTGGAATGAGGTGAGGTTGTAGCAGAGTAACATAATACTATAGTTTAAAGGGCATTGAAGTTCAGCTTGCCCAGGGCACCAGGGACTCTAGGGCCGGCCCTGCTACATGACTTCTTGAACATGAATATTGTCATGAACATTTAAAATATATAACTTTCACAAATATCAATCACTTTTTAGTGGCAAAGATTGGAATACATATTACCCAAGAAATTATCATTTTTAACATGTTTTTCTGCATTAAATAAATTAATTTTTCACATAAATCCTGATAACTTGTTGATAAAACTCATACTGTATGGTAGTAAAGCTGAAAATGCATTTAATATGAGGAAATTGACCAAAGTCTCATCTTTTAAAGTTAAACACAGTTCTTCAAGATGATAATTCAGTCTTTTGATTAAGGTGATCTTTTTTCTGTTTAATA
This sequence comes from Architeuthis dux, assembly GCA_006491835.1. Lineage (NCBI taxonomy): Eukaryota > Metazoa > Mollusca > Cephalopoda > Oegopsida > Architeuthidae > Architeuthis > Architeuthis dux. The sequence continues at coordinate 84,798 of VCCN01004697.1, forward strand.
GCCTGAAGTTGAAGCTGATGCAACAAACCCTGAGGTAAGTATTAGATATATTTATAGTAATTGAGAAAATAACTTAATAAGTACTTGCATGTTGTGTGGTGATTATTAATATGCTAGTCTTATGAGTCATTGCTAGTGAGTTTGATCCTCTCTGGGGACTCCATATATCTGGCTCAGTGCCAGATTAGGATTTTGTAGGCCCTAGGGTAATATTTTCAAAAACAAAAAAGTTAAATAAATCAAATTTATTTTTACATTGCTAACAGCAACTAAAATTCAAATATTTTCTTTATGTAATTTCTTAATATCAGTAAATTGTTCTTGAGAACATCATTTTCAATTGCCATGAGAGCAAGTCTGTTTTAGTCGTTCTTAGATGTCACGAACCATCATGCAATATATATGTATTCATGCAGTGTTTCTTTTTGCCATAGTATGTTTACTACAAATATAAAAATAGTAGTTATTTTCTTTTTAATATAGAAGTTTCATAT
>VCCN01004697.1:98875-109105 GCA_006491835.1 Architeuthis dux
GGGGATTTGTCCTACACTTCTTTAAAATATGTACCCTGTTGTGGTGTGGATTGAGTCAACAGGTGAATAAGATTAGTAGAAGGACATTGTTTACTCATATTGAGTCATTTTGTTAGATGTTCTTAGTTTTTGTTTCATCATTATTTTCTAAATGAAAAATAAACAAAATTACTTTTTAGAGAATAGGATTAAAGATTATGAGACATACAGTTTAATTCCGGGTTCTGAATAGGTGAGGCTACACATCATAATTTACTTAAAGTGGAATGTTACTGGTAGAGATAAGAAGATTAGTAGCAGAACAGGGTTCAGAGAATGTTGCTTTTCTTTTAAAAGATTAATATAAAATAATATTAACAGTGTTTTGTTTTTAATGAGAACAGCTTGCTTGTCTCACCATTTAAATAAACTGAAACACATTAAATGATTTCATCCCAAATTCTAACTTTTTCTTCATTGTTTTCCCTTTATTTTTCCTTTTCTTCCTTCTTTATCATTTTCTTCTTCTTCTTTTTCTTCTTCTTCTTCTCTTTATTTTCTTGTTCTTTTTAGTCACTGCTACCCACAACAAACCAATTTAAACACTGTTGCTGGGTTTAGGTTATTCATGTGTTCTGACATTTATATGTATATATGTATCTATGTATCTATCTACATTTCTGGACTTTGCCCAGCCCTAATTGTTCATAGTAGAAACTTGAAATTTTGCAATTTCAATGAGTAGGGAAAACTTCTTTTTTTTAAAATTTTCCCTAAAATAGAGACAGGTTCAATATGCAATGTAAGTTTATGTTAAATTGGTCACTAGCCTGTGCCCACTTGTTTTTTGAAAATTCTGACCTTTTTTAGTGATCACAGCCCAACTAAAGGTGAGAGAAGTAACAGCATATATGTGTGGCAGTGATTCATAATTTCTCTTTTTTTATTCTGTTTTATTCATCTTTTCCTTACTTTGTCTTCTTAAACTCTCTTTTCCTCTTCTTCTTCTTCTTCTTCTTCTTCTTCTTCTTCTTCTTCTTCTTCTTCTTCTTCTTCCTTGTTCAACTCTGTGATATTTTCATTTGTTTTCTAGTCTTTCCTTCTTCAAATGCCTCTTCCCCCCCCTTCATTTCTCACTATATTTTCTATTCATCTTTCTCTATTTCCTTTCTCTATAAAACATCAAAACATAACCATATTTTTGTAACTTCCTCCTTTCATAGTCCAAGACCTACAGTTATCTCCCCCTGGAACACATATCTGATGCCAACTATTTCTCCCTGACTCCTTTTATGGTAACATTACCAGGACTGACTAAACTTATTCTTTCAAGCCCAGGAAGCAATTGACCAGATTGTTTTCTTTAGTTTTTCTTTATTTTCTAGAACAGTTTTCAACAGCTGTTAACTTTTTTTCTCCTCTCTTCTATACCTATTTCTTTATAGAGATCTTTTTATATTGCATACAGTCATCATCATCATCATAATTATCAGTATCATCAGTGGTGTTGGTATTAGTAGTAGTGGCAATTGTTGTTGCTGTAATACATATTACTGTTATCATTATTATTTTTATCATTATTCCCACCCATGCACTGCTTTCACTACTATTCTGGGGTACCATGCCAACACAAACACTTATCTTAATATCTTCATCACTTTTAGCAATATTGTCAATTACTCAGTGTTAATGAGTTCACATTTTCCCCCCTGAATAATTCTGGGTCAGTTCACAGTGCTCCAGTGGTTAGAGACACAACTAACAACTCATACTCCATAATTTCTAAATCTTTCAGACAGGGAATGTTGTCTTTTTACAATCTCCTTCAGATTCACTCTGTACCCCAAAATAACAACCAGATCTACTGTTTATAAACTCTTCCTTTTTGTTGATGCCAAGTTTCTGCCAAGATAGTCTGCCTATCCCTTGGAAATCCTACAGCTGGGGACCCCCAACATTTTTGGTTCTTCTGTACCCCTTGGTTGTTACACTGTATAGTACCATGGTTATACTCTCAGACTCCTATGTACCCCTTGATGAGTGAAAATGTTCCTCTGGGGGTACATGTACTCCAGGTTGGGAACCTTTCCCTAAGAGCAAATAGTTTTCACATCTTCTAGGATAGTTAATGGTTTATTTCGCACCATAAATATTTGGAGGGCAACTATCAACTAGAGACTGATAATTATAATTACAGCAATGCATTAGTTTGTTCTGATGGAATTTCTTTGATGTTTTCCAAGTGAAAGAAGCTTATGTTTTTGCTTATATGTTGTTGATAGCAGCAGTGAATCAGGGCAAAGAAGTTCAACTGATGAATAAAACATACTTACACAGGTATCAACACACCTACACACAGTGGCAAAATAATTGTTTAATTGAGTGTACAAAAATGGTTTAATTGGGTGTGCAAAAATGGTTTAATTGAGTGTACAAAAATGGTTTAATTGAGTGTGCAATTGAATATTTAGGATAATATTTCAGTACTTTTGCATATATTTCTTTCATATCTGGAATATTACAAATATTTTTTTTTTCAAAATTAGACTCCAAATATATAAACATTTAGTACTAATGCTTTTTGGACTTGGTACTGCAGCATGTAGTATATTATACATAGTACAACAATATTAGTTATTTAACATGACAAGAAGAAGAAAAGGAATATAATGTGTGGGATGATGACAGAGGATGATGTAGGTACAGTTAATAATGTAGATGAGGTTGTTTTTGTTGAAGATGAGATTATTTAGTTGTGTAGATAGTGACAGATTAGCTACCACCCAGGCTCCGAAGATGAACGTAAGGTTCTTCTTAACCTTGCCACACACTTTATTGAATAGAATAAAGTGATGTTGTCATGTTAAATAACTTATATCATGTACCCACTGGTGGTGCAAGCCCGGGCATTGCCTGGGCTCCCAGTGGCATTGCCCGGGCATTGCTTGCGCTCCCAGCAGTCTTGCCCGGGCTTGCAAAATTTAATCATAATCTTAATTATTACTTATATAAAATCTTTGCCTGTCCTCATAGTTTTCTGGCCAAGCCTTTCCCAGGCTGGTAGAAAATGCTGGCTGAACTATACATAAAGTAGTACTCCATACTGCAGTACAAAGTCCTACAAGCATTACTTCTAAATGTTTCTTCTTCTTCTTCTTCTTCTTCTTCTTCTTCTTCTTCTTCTTCTTCTTCTTCTTCTTTCTCCTCCTCTTTTTTCTTCTTCTTCGATTCATGATTGCTGGTCTAATTTTCATACAGATGAAACATTCACTTCATGTTCACACAAAATACTAACTCAGTCATTATCTTTGACTATTTCCTCCTTTCACTCACACACACTCACTCACACACACATACACATACATGCACAGATATATATTAGCTTTGTCTCAAGAAACAAATATGAGTTTTCTAGATTACTATCCTCTCACTCCATACTCACATCCCTGATGTGAGTACCCACTAACCTCATGCATCAACACCCCTCTCATTATTAACAATTCTACCTACTAATGACCTACATATTCATAAAAAGCATTCTCCCTCTCAGCTAACACTTCTCACATTTCTTCACTTTCTCTGTTTAGAACTGAAAATGTTTTCCAAACAGGAAGCTTATGTCACATGATACCAATCACACCTACACAGATTTTGACAAAGCTTATTTGAACCAGAAAGTTTCAATTGCTTCATTAGAAAATGTTTCATATTGTTTATTCTTGTATACACTCCTTGTGGAGTGCAGGGCAGCAACCACTCTGCTGCAGTTTCAGTAGCTAGTAGGTTTTGATAGGATCGGGTTGCGAGCACCACGCCCAACCCTCCTCCTTTATCCAGGCTTGGGACCAACTATGGCGACTGCTAAGCTGTAGGTTGTTTTCTGTCAGGGTAACCTTCTCTTAGATAGAAAACCTTACAGGGCTGAATGGCCCCAACTGCTCTGCTATTTACCCATAGCTGGGGGGAGAAGCGGATTTTCCTAAGAGTATTAGTGCAAAGTGAATGTAAACAGCCTCGGCTGAAATTTGAACTCAGTCCGCCAATTCCATTCTCCCTGCTGGTAACCATTGTGCCACTCCGCACTTCAATCTTTTGTATAATTTTACTCAAATAATTTTGTTCTCTCATTTTAAAACATCAAAAGCATTTATGCATTATCAAAAATTATTTTCTACTTCTCATTGAAAATTATTTTGCTACAAATAATGCATAGTTTGTATGAAATCAAAATTGTATCTTTTACCAAAGTTGTTCCCTGCAGCCGTCCTCCCCTTGAAGATTTTCTCTATTGTGATCACCCTGCATATTTTTATTTTAAAAATAAATGGTTTCTTTATTTTTTTTAAAAAGTGGCTAAAAAATAAATGGCACTTTATAAATAATGTTAGTATAAGGAGCAGTTTTGTCGGTTCTCCACTAAGCTTATGCAGGAAGTGTTCCAGCATAAAGGCACAGAGAAGAACCCTGATGAATTGACCGGATGATCTTGAAAGATTCCAAGTGCTTAATGTTCACTTGCACTGCTGCACGAGAGGCCAAGATACAGAATCCCAGTTCGAATCTGGCAGCCTCCACTAGAGCCACAAGGAAGTGATGTTCCACTCTGTCAAATGCCTTTGACTGATTCAAATTGATCAGTGATGCTTCAGTGTTGACTTCTATGATTGGTCGCACCAGTTGCAAATTGTCTAGGATTGTTATTTCCTTCACAGCGCAAGTTGTCTCAGGTCCAGACCATCAGCCGACGACACTTGAAAGCCAGTTTGTCAAGACCATGACCAAATTCTTCAACCATGTTAAGCAGAATTATTAGCTAGTAATTATCAAACTCCTCATGGTTGTTCTTTTTTTCCCACAGGAAAATGGTAGCAAATAGAAAAATAAAGGTAAAAGATACAGTGTTACCCATAACTAAGTACACCCCTTCCACTTTTTATAGAAACATAGCAGGATTTTATCATTTCTAGAGGAACATTACACAATCAAAACAGATATTATTAGGTATTATTTATGACCAAACTCTACAGCATTGAAACTCTGTTGTAAAAAATATTTTTTATAGAAGTGTACTCTTTTTTGGACAGCAACATATTCTTATTTTGGGCAACAGTAGAGTTTAGTCATAAATAATACCTGATAATATCAGTTTTGATTGTGTAATGTTTCACTAGAAATAATCAAATCTGGCTATGTTTGGTTTAGAAGAAAATTAACATTCTATAAAAAAAGTGTGTAGGGGTGTACTCATTTATGGGCAACACTGTATGCATATCAGATTAACCAATTCCAGCCATGCAGGAATTGTCTCAACAACTCATGTACCACATGTCATTTCATATTTTCTAAACATGGGGATGCTCTCCAATCAAAGAAATTCATACTGCATTGAAATATAGACTGAGCTGACTTATATTTATCTGTAAGGCTGCTTCCTTTAATTTTCTCACCTTTTTCCTCTACATATGGTCTGCCATACCAGACTTTTCTATTTCTCCCTTGGATATGGCTTTCCCATGTTCCTTGAGTCTGACTTCCAAGTGTCAGCTGTTTTCCCTTGATATTTTTTTTCCACATTTGCATGGGATGTTGTATATGCAATCTTTTATCAAACATTTCTCTCATGAGGAACCAATTTTAGTAAAGAAAGTGATACTGAAAACCATCCTCATGCTGTGATGCCTACAAATCATCAGCCACTCCTTTTATAAATAGTAGGTTTACTCTAGTTACATTCATACATAATGACTGTTCTCAAAATTGCAGGAAAAAAGTTATATGTTCAAAACTAGATCTTATCTGACAAAGATATGAGAAGATACAGACATATGAAAAACAAAAAATGTTTACTTTTACTCTTATCAAATCATCTATCCAATTACATATATGCATTCTCATGAGTATCTGCTTTGATGCAGAAGTTAGTGAACAATTTTTTCTCACCATGAAGAGTTATTTTGATTGAAACTATCCGTTTCACAAATGTGGTGTCATGACAGAATAACTTAGACATTGCCAATATGTAAATATATATCTTGGAATAGATAGATAGATGGATGGATGGATGGATGGATACATACATAATTTCAACTAGAAATTGACTACTGCTAACACAAAATATATCTAAACATATCTCTGTTTCTGTCTGTCTCTCTCTATATATTTGGGTGTTTGTGAGTGTGTGAGTGTGTGAGTGTGTGCGTGTGAGAGAGAGAGAGAGAGAGAGAGAGAGAGAGGGGGGGTGGAGAGAGAGATGAAAAAATTACCTTGGTTTTGAAATGTTTAAATTATATATTCATATGAACAACTTGAACAATCAGAAAGATTTTACTAAAATGAGTCAGAACAAAAGTTGATTTTTCTCATTCATCCACACATTCTCATCCTTCAATTCAAAAAGATATTAGCAACTATTTTTTATTTCAAATTTTGATTTCACCTTTCTTTTTTCTCAATTCATGTCCTGAATTCTAAAACATTTAATTTATTTAATATTTATTTATTTCTTACTTTGGAATGGAAAATATCCTTTCATTTTCTCTGCTGTTCTCTAGTGCCACCTGCATGGAGCAGTGCACATCCACTATAACGCCACTTGTATTTGTATATTTATTTTTTGTCTGTAACAACCCAAAGCAATTAAATAATAAACTGTAAAAGTTTTACACCAAATGTAAAAATGAAATGAATTAGACAAAACATTATTCTATGATAGTAAGGACAGTCAATTTTGTCAAACTCCAGTCGAAGTTGGAGTTGACTTTGTTTTTCCACCATAACAAGAACAACAAGAACATTCCTCACCAAATTTAGGGGAGTAAACTCTTCACTGTTTGTCTATCATATCACGTTAAACCAAACCTATATATAAAATTAACATTTCCCAACTGTGATTTGAAATCACGACCATGTGATTGGAAGGTGGCTGTCTTACCAACTGAGCTAAACTGTCTTATATAAATACAAATTTATTTATTATATATACAATACAAAAGTTGCAGTAATCATTTTATGTTGAAATAGAAGTAGGGGTTGAGATCGACCCTGCAGCAGCCAGCCTTGTCATATATGCCATCATTTTTTTGACATCATTTGACTGGTTTAAGATATAATACAAAAGATGTATAATGCAACAGTTTCATAAATTGTCTTCTGTTCCTTAAAGAAATATTTACAATCATGACGATTGTAAATATTTCTTCTCAGAGATGTAAAATATTTAGTGTTAAAATAATGTCATTACTGGCCAAAATCTTATGCTACTTTAAGTGAACAAGCCCAAAAAGTGACTCAAGTTATCCACCCCTCATATACAACTTCTTAAAAGAAATATACTTTTTTTCCAATAACAAAAACAGTTAGGGTTCCTGGTGCCCCAGGGGGCAAGTTGAACTTCAGCTCCCTTTAAAGTATAATATTATCTCAACTATTTATTGATTTATTTATATTTTACAGTGAGAAAAAAAAATACGTAGGAATAAAAAGTTTATTACAATAATTATGTAAAAGAAAACATTTCCGACACAGCATCAAAATTTTAGATGATCATTTGATGAATTCAACAGATTCATTATTATAACCAAGAGAGTGTCCGTTTACATTACTGACAAATAATTATTAACTGACAGATATTCCTGAAATATCTTACATTACTTTAATTTTCTTATTTTGACTGTTTTTATTGTTAAATTTATTCATTTTCCCATTTTTCCATTTGTATTTGGAATGTCCTACTCGGTCAGACACATGACTGGTGTCCCCTAGCACTTGGCGCCCTGGGCGACTGCCTGTGTTGGCCAGGACCTTGAACTGGCCCAGTTAGTCACTAAATATGTTTTTTGCACCATTCATTAGCATCTAAATTAAGTCTTCATAGTAATTTCAAATATTAATGCTTCAGCATTCAAATCACTTGATTTACGGATGCGAAACATGGAAATTAACAAAACGAACCGAGAATTAACTTAGAATAGCACAGAGAGCCATGGAAAGAGCAATGCTAGAAAAAGAGATCAACATGGATACATAGGAATAAACAATTTATAAGAATAATCATGTAAAAGAAATCAGTTCCAACACAGCATCATTTGATGAATTCAACAGATTCATTATTATAACAAGGATGGTGTCCATTTACATTACTGACAAATAATTATTATCTTGATGCATTTTTGTTAAAAACACAAAACAACAACAAAAGAACCGTTGCACCAAAAGCATGAAGTTTTATTTTTGTTACAACTTTGTAAAGTATTTAATTGTCAGATATTCCTTTATATCAGGGAATCTTCTTATTACCTCTGCCAACGAAGTTGGAGAGGTATATGTATTCTGTCGCATCTTTCTGTCTGTCTGTCTTTCTTTCCATCTGTCTGTCCACATGATAATTCTGAAAGTACTCAATGGATTTCAATGAAATGGTGGGCAATGGGGTAAGAAAGAAGTGGTTAAAACTTGGGGAGGATCCAGGAATTTATTTTTAATTGAGAGATATTTTTCCGGGTTTTTATTTTCATACATTTAAGTATACACTCTTGACTGTCCACGTGATACCTCTAAAAATTCACAATGAATTTCAACAAAATTTTGTGGAAGGGTGGACAATAGGCTACGGAAGAAGTGATTACATTTTTGGGTGGATCCATGCGCAATTACTTCCCCTGACAATGGCATTGGCAGAGGCATGCGCTCTCTGATTGCTTTCTAGTTTTGACTGTTACTCTGTTTAATTTATTCATTTTCCCATTTTTCCAATTGTATTTGGAAAGTCCTACTTGTCTTAGACACACAAGCACCCCCTGGGCACTTGGTGCCAGTGTTGCTGGGTCTGAGGGCCAGCCTTGCATATCAATAAGATCAACTTAATTATGCTTGCATATAAGATTCTGCTTAACATAATCATTTGAAAATTATCCTGCTTATGGAAAAATGTATTTTAGAATTAACCAACTTCATTTGGAATTGTAAGGACCTGCAAAATTTCTGTAATAATTACACCCTTTGCTTCTTACTTCACAAGAAATGAATACAAATTTAATTTGATAAACTTTCAAAGTAAACTTGAGTCATTTTATTTGAAAATTATGCTTAAAAGCACCTACAAATCTGTAAACTAGAAAGAAGAAAATTAACTTGTTCTTTATTTCCAATCTGTGCTGTTTACTTAATGCCATAGATTGACATCCTGGGTTGAGTTGTGGTAAAAAAACACTTTAAAATCCAGATAATGGTCAATAGTAGTCAAAAACTAATAACAGAAATAAACAACATTTGTGTCTCCACAGCCAATCTTGCAAATCTCCAGACATTGTTGAAAAGCAAAACTATTTCATCTCCTTGCATGACTAAAGTTTTGCCATTTTTTAAAAATTGTTTGTTTATTTGAAATGTTTTTCATGAATTTTGTTATTTTTATTTTGTAAAGCTTTTCTTGTTCTTGTAGTTAGATTGTTATCTGGTAGTTAGACCATTTTGTTAACAAAATAATGAAATGAAACCTTCATGTGATCAAGGGTTTATTTGCACCAACATCTTTTTGTTTTCTTCCACTCTTTAGGTGTTATGTTTTTGATCAATCAAAAAGAACTTTCTTTCAATTTGCTTTTTCAATGCTATTTTTAAAAAGAATTTCCTCCAAAGTTTTTTAGAAGGTTACAAAACATAACTCCAAAAGATGACAAAACATAACAGAGGAGCAGGTCATTTTCCCCAAAATTATTAATTGTGTGGTTTGCAAAAATTACAAACATTTTCAAAAGTTAGCAAGAAGTGAATTTGATTGACAATTATTTTCTGTATTATATAAAGGGTGTCCCATAAGAATGTTCTTTCCTACCTATTGTAAGGGGAGTAACTTTGTATTGACTCGGCTGAGAGACATTGTATTGAGGTTTGAGGATTTTGTTTCAATACAAAGTTACTCCCCTTACAACGTGTAGGAAAGGACATTCTTACAGGACACCCTATATATAAGCATATCATCTAAAGTGCTACAATTGAAGTCATAATTGATAACCTGTTTATTACAGTTTATCACATAAGATAATACCAAATATTTCCCAAGACTTGGTATTTATTTTCTTTGCTGACCGTATCGCAATAACGATGTGGACTCTTCTGCCTAACGCACAACTTTATTTGCTACTTGTCTAAGTCAGATAACATCAACAATTTAATCAAAAGCCTTGTAAGAAAAAGGTTACATTGTATATATGTATTTATACACACACACACACACACACACATATATATATA
>VCCN01004697.1:109209-133886 GCA_006491835.1 Architeuthis dux
TTAATAATTGTCTTTATAATTATCATATATATATATATTAAATAATGTGGATTTAGGCAGCAATTCTTCTTTCAAGCATGTTTCGTTAAACACAACATTAAATTTTGCAGGTATTTTTAAGTGTCTCGAAACAGAAGTCACAATATTATCACATGACACACTTTACATATATAAATTATAAGTCCCCATTAATACTATAACATTTCACTACTACTATTTCTACAATCGTTGGACTTTGAAATCCAATCTTGAAAATGACCCATGATGGTTGAAAGTGCTCGATGAACAACTTAATGAACACTCTTGTGATTCTGTGCTACATCAACTTATTTGCAAACAAGAAAAACTATTAAAAAAATTGACTCGACAAAATCTCTCATGACAAAACATACATATATATACTAGCATTCCAATGGATAATCATGAATCACCGCCACCTATATATGCTTCTTTTTACCTCGTGAATTAAACAGTGAAATTCAGACTTTTTAGTGATCACTGCCCGCAGACTAAAAAGTCTAAATTTCAAAAAACAAGTGAGAATGCTGCTGAGCATAAACTAAGGGATCAATTTGGCATAAACTTACATTGTAAACTGAACCCTCCACTAAAAACCTATTTTGGGGGGCAATTTTCAAATAACAAAAAACTTTTTCACTACTCATTTAGTGGAGTGTGCAAAATTTCAAGTTTCTACTATGAACGGTAAGGGCTGGGCAAAGTTCCAGATACATAGATACATATATACATATGTCAGAACACATGAATAACCAAAACCCAGCAACAGTGTTTAAACCGGTCGGTCATGGGTAGCAGTGATTAATATATATATATATAACTCTTCACATGATAACACTGTACAATGTGATTTTTGTTCCTGGGTAGTGAGTGTTATTTCTAATTGCTTATGTATAAAAAGTATAGAAAATACCTATTATTCCCTTCAAACTTTGCTTTTGTGACCAGAACGCTGATATTTTGAAATTTTCCTATTTCCAATTCTACAACAGGTAAATTTGCATATTTTTTATTCACATTTTTTTTCAAATCACATTTTTTCAAAAAACAACAACATATGAATCTAAATTACCATGTATTTACACTAATGTTACACAAAAGTGACCACAAAAATTTATAAGTGAGTAGGTTTTCGAGAGTTACAACTGTAATGTAATTCACTTTCACAAACCAGATCCAAAAATATAATCTTCTATCATGTTCTCATTAGAAGTTCCTTGGTAGCAGCATTCAAAGTCTGGTGGAAGCACTCGTCTTGCTCCTCCGTATATACTCCCATGATCTCCTTGAATTTATCAAAATGAGGCTCAATGATATGGACTTTGAGTGACAGCCTGCAGCCCATTTTACCATAGTTCTTCACAGCTCCACATAGTTTTCAAGGCCCCGAACCACTGTGACAAAGCTGTACCAAGCTGCTTTCTCATTCCTAATGATCTTTTAGGAGAATTCCTTTGACTCTAGGATCTTCTTTATCTGTGGTCTTTGACCTTTGCCTAAGAGAGTACTCCATGGCATCATCTGCCAAGATGTGCGAGGCCTTTCAGTATGTCTATCAGGGATTAAGACAAATGCTGGGCACTTCGTTTCACCTGCAAATACAACAGTGTAAAGATCTTGCTAGATACCTATGAGGTATGAGGAGATATGGCTTAAAGGTCATCAGAGACTTCAAAATGGTGGTGGTTTTACCAAGTTTCCCTGCTATCTTTGCCTTTAGGACAGCACCTTGGCACACTACCAAAGGCAGGACTGATCGCAGTCACCCAAATTCTATGTGAGGATGAACAATATCACGTGGAAGCCACTGGTTGACCCCCTGAAGGTGTTGATGCCACCACTGCACATAAAATTAGCCTTTATGAAACAATTTCTCACAGCTCTAGATAAGGAGTTTGCAGCTTTCAAGAACCTTCCCTAAGCCGTCTGAGACAAAATAGGTAAATCACAAAATATCAATGTTCTGATCACAAAAGCAAAGTTTGAAGGGAATAATAGCCATTTTCTATACTTTTTAGACATAATCAAAAATAACACTTATTACACAGGAACAAAAAAAAGTTTTTAAAAAGTTTCACAGTGCTACGAAGCATGTTTCACACAAAAGTAATATTTATCACCTTTCATTTCTTATTACGTATCTGGTTCCTCCAAGCCAGATTGTTATCCTTGAAAAATATGATATTTGAAACTCTGAGATAAAAACAACCAACTCCAGTGTGAATCAATCCTTGAATTTCTTCTATTAATCACTGCTATCCACAACAGACCGGTTCAATCACTATTGCTGGTTTTAGGTTATTCATGTGTTCTGACATTTATATGCATCTATGTATCTATGTATGTATCCAGACCTTGCCAATCCCTAACTGTTCATAGTAGAAACTTTAAATTTTGCACACACACTCCCCTCAATGAGATGGGGAAATGGTTTGTTTTTTTTAAAATTACCCTCCAAAATAGGTTTTTAGTGGGGGGGGGGGTTCAATATGCAATGTAAGTTTATGCTAAATTGGTCACTAGTTTGTACCCGCTTGTTTTTTGAAAATTCAAACCTTTTTTAGTGATCAAAGCCCAAAGGTGACAGAAGTAACTTATTCATTGATTACCCCTTTTTCCAACTTTTTAATTGATCACCCCCAACCCAGCATATATGGATGGCAGTGATTCATAATTTCTCTTGGAATGATAGTCATTTTTTTGTTTGTTACTTTATTGTGCCATCATCATTTTATCTTTTTAGAATTTGTTGTTCTTTTGTTTCAAAATGTTTTTCCTTTAAATGAGCCAAAGTGAATAGGAATGTTTATAGGACAACAATCAACAGCTTTGGATGAAATTCACAAAATTTGTTTGTTCAAATTCTGCTCAGCATGATTGATTTGTTGTTGTTGCTGTTGTTGTCAAGATTAGATTTATTTCAAGTCTAAAGCAGCAGAAAAATTCAAATTTTAGTGTTTGCTGCAGTTTGCGTGGCTTTTTAACATAGAATAATACAATTACTAATCTTTTTAAAAAAAAATAATTCCAAATCTTTTGAAATTTAAAGCCAAAAATGTTATTTTAAATGTAAAACAACAATAAACATTCATTTGTTAAGGGTTTTCAAAATGATCAAATAGAATCCCTGGCATGGTGGTGATGGTGACATCAACCAGTCTCGCGAGACTATAGATACGCACCCTGAAAATCTTGCTTTCAGTCTTTTCATGGGCACAAACTGGGGGCAAGGATTGTATGGAAGACAAGTGGTTACACATGCAACGTCTCACTTCTCCACACACCAATGTTGTCCAAGAGAAGTGCAAGAGCTGATACAGCTTGGCACCAGGTCATCTCAGGAGTTACCAGAATGAGGCTGTAGAAAACGTCAAACTGCCTTAGGGAATCCAGCTGTTGGTTTTTGGGTTGTCTCCCATGGCTAGAGAGTCTAATCTGCCCTGTTATTTGATCCATAGCTGGGAGGAAAAGAGATGAATTTGTGCCTTTCCCAACAGCATCAGTGTGAAGTGGACATAAACAGCTTTGGCTGGAGTTTGTACCTGGCCCACAAATTCCAGTTTCTGTGCTGTTAACTGTTACGCCACTCCTGCCTCCATGATTCCCTCATCTGCTGAATATAATACAAACATCATCAAAACTCCAGCAAAACATTCACATGAATTATTCTGGTATATTGAGAGCACATTCAATAGATTGAGGTGCCTGTTGTCAAATTCCAGTCCAAGTTGGAGTTGACTTTGTTTTTCCCCTGTAACAAGAACAACAAAACAATCTCCACCAAATTTAGGGGAGTAAACTCTTCACTGTGTGTCTATCATATCACGTTAAATCAAACCTATATATAAAATGAACATTTCCCTACCGTGATTTGAAATCACAACCATGGGATCGGAAGGCGGCTCTCTTACCAACTGAGCTAAACTGACAAGTCTTATATACCTACAAATTTATTTATTTTATATACAATACAAAAGTTTCAGTAATCATCTTCAGCAGGAATAGAAGGAAGAGTGGAGTTTGACCCTGCAGCAGCCAGGCTTGTTGAAGTGTATTGCCATTTTGAATAACAACAATTTTTTGTTCATTGCTTATAAACTTTCAATAATGAAATTAGATAAAAGTCCTTTTGCTAAGAAAATTTACTCAAGTTTCATACTCTAAAAGTAGATTTTACAGAATGCTTTTAAAATCTTTTCATGAATATCATCTGTTTTTTAAATAATAAAATTGCTTTGTAGTTATTGTTTTTGGCTCTGCTAACAATTGGGCATTTTGATATCCTCAACTTGAATTTATTTACAGAAAGGAAAAAATGAAAAATGAGTGAAAGAAAATAAATGTTTCTTGTTTTCATTTTCTAAAATGGACATGTGTCAAATTTGCTGTTGTGTGGAGGCAAATAAATAGATTGGCATTTGGCTAAGATCAAAGTGTAGTATCTGTTTTTATCAGCTAAATTCTGATATGTCCCAATGTTTAATGATTTAAACCACAGTTGTTATATAAAGAAAAAACAAGGTATATTAAGTCAAAGAAGAAACAATGTAATTTATTTTAAGGTTAAGAACCCTAACCTACACTCAAGTAGATACTAATTCATTAATACATTTCTAATCTGACAACACACAAAGGGTTAGGGTTAGGGACCCGTCTTCTATAGTAATACCAATCAGTTTAATATCAAAGTCCCCACATCAGGGATGTATAATCTATTAAGCTGATAAGAACATACTACATTTTGCTCGTAGCCAAAAGGCTGAAATATCATAAATAGACACATTATTAATCAAGTTTGCCCTTTTCAAATGGAATGTCTATTGTTCTTTTTAGTTTTCCATATCAGTCTGTAAATAGCTGTAAAAAATTAAACCCATCTTTTGATGACTAAATAAAAGGAAAGGACTATATTCTACTGTTATTTCATCAAATTTATTTATTGGCAATACAGCAACAAACAGATGAAAACTTTTGAAAATTGGTACGCATAAACTAGAATGTTTGAGAATTTTGTTATTTAAATTTTGTCAAGTTCAAATAAGAATTACTTTACTGGTCAACTACTACATGTGAGCACTTCAGCCGAGCCAATAGTTAACACAGGCATTCCCAACATCAGCAAGCATTTCAAGTGGGATGTTTGCACAACAATCTCTTGATCTTGTTGCATAAACTTTGCTCTTGACCCTCCGTCAAGAGCAAAGTTTATGCAACTTCTAATGTTAGTGGCATTGGCATAATAATGTGGATAGATGTAGAGGTTAAGTATCCTAATATTTCTTGGACATTGAACTACTGATTGATATCAATTTCACTGTGATTAGACAGAAATCTGAAAAGAAAACTGAAAAAGAAAATGTATAGTCAGTTTTGAGACAAGTATTTCTGATTTTGTCCTGTTTGTCAGCCATATTAGTTTAAAATCATTTCCTCCATGAGGCAATATTGATTACAATTGCTATTTGCTGTCTACAACATAAGTATTGGTGAGAGAAAGCTTTTTTTGTAACATTGACAGAGATGTACGCTCTGTAAGGATTTTCTTTCTACATTTTTTTCAGAATTTGTCTTTGAAGGATTTGGCATTGAACCCTGCCGAAGTATGGTGGCCATGCATGATGTATCCTTTTTATAATTGGAGACAGAAGTGGTCAACAGGTGCCACCATTCTATGACAGATCAAGGATTTTGAAAGAAAGGGAGATACAGATTTAGAAATCCTGCACAAAATCTCATTAATACATTTAGTAATTTTGTAATATTTGCAAATTGAACTGCAAATTTAATTGGAACTCTGTAATTCATGTCCTTGTACCTTAGTTCATCAACTTATCAGTCACCCCTTGTATATACACATGAAATATGAACAAGGCCTGAATTTTTTTAATGGCATTTTGCACAGCTTGTATTTCTCCTTTTATATTTTAAAACAATTGCCTTTGATTCAGTTTATTTCACCTTTGTTTCCGCTTACAGTATTTGTAATTGGAATATAAATAGTTTTTTTAAAACTTTCACAAGCATTAGTTTAGTTTAGTCACATGGGTAATTTTCTCTGTTCATTAATACTTTTACAAGTGTATACATTTCATATCAAATGCATTGTAAGGTTTTCTTTTTATTTACTGTAGCATTTTCAGTTAAATATATTGATATCTAATAAGTTTCTGGATTTTCAGAATTGTATACTAGCCACAAAACTGAGACCTTTAGGATATGGAATCTTTTCTTAACTTAACATGTCTTTTTACAAGCATTTAAACCTTTCACAAACATTCTTTGCTATTATATTTTTACACATGAATGCTATTCAAAAAGTGTTGTTCTGCTTATTTTTAGCTTCATTTACTGTATAATTATCAGTGAAAATACATTAAAATTTATTAGCTTTTCCCACAAGCATTATAGCCTCACTACAAGCAAGATAACTTGTGTCCATAACAAATCAATTGTTCAGCTGAA
Organism: Architeuthis dux; assembly: GCA_006491835.1. Lineage (NCBI taxonomy): Eukaryota > Metazoa > Mollusca > Cephalopoda > Oegopsida > Architeuthidae > Architeuthis > Architeuthis dux. The sequence goes on from VCCN01004697.1 coordinate 115,690, forward strand.
TTTAGCTGCCTTTTCACTTATTATATTTTCACTAGAAATATATTAAAAACTAAAAACTTTCATAACAGCATTACAGCTTAACCACTTTTTTTCTTGTTAGGACCATTATTTCATTCACATTAAAGACTTTTAAACGAATATATACAAGCAATTTTAAATGAAACAAGGAATTATGACCACGGAAATCTTATTGCTATAATTTTGCATTTTCTTTTTATTTAAAAAATGTTTAAAAACTAGTCACATGGAAAATAATTAAATCTAAGTGAATTTTAACAAATTCCCATTTTCACCACTTTTTTAAAACCAGAAACAAGTCAATCTCTATAGTTAGCCTATATTCACCTTTGCTATTAGCTCATTGCCTAAAAAATGGGTTCATTAAAAGAAATCAACTTTTTATTGTGGTGTATCAAAATATTTTCATTTTTTAATCAACTTATGTTTGTGTTGAATTTCTTGAGAGCTCTGGTAAGTTATTTGAAGCTTATGTAATGCTTACATGTGGTATCTTTTGATGATTCTAGTTCTTCTGAAAGTGCTGGTGGTCGGTTTCTCCTCTACCTTGCATTTTAAACCATCATAATCAACAACTGATGGTCGTCCACATTTGGGCTTTATTTCAAGGAACTTTGAAATACTTAAACCAGTTTTAAGCAGTACAGTCAGATATTCTTCCACTTCCAGAACTCTTTGAGCAACTTCAGCAACTTTGAGGCCCAGTTTAAAATAATACCTCAAAATTGCCAGAATCTCAATATTTGTATCTGCCATTATAACATCTGAAACAAAACGTACAGCAGATTAGTATTGATAATGATATGATAAAAAAAAGAAAAGAAAAGAAGTAGTAGTAGTAGTAGTAGTAGTAGTAGTAGTAGTAGTAGTAGTAGTAGTAGTAGTAGTAGTAGTAGTAGTAGTAGTAGTAGTAGTAGTAGTAGTAGTAGTAGTAGTAGTAGTAGTAGTAGTAGTAGTAGTAGTAGATGATGATGATGATGATGATGATAGTTTTTAGATGTGCACATGAAATAAACTTTGGATTAGGTGTCTGTAAAAACAAAAATACACCCTAATAGAAACTAAAATCACTCATATTTCTGTTTTGTTTTCCTTATTTTTATTGAATTAGAAGGTGATTTACTGGTTGGCAAATCCTGTAATTCTGTTCTTGACTAGCTCAGTTTTTTTCCAGATCTTACCAATTCTGGGTTCTTACCAACATTCTGCAACTAACTTTCTCTTACTTCCATCATTTGTATTAGACTTTCTATAACTTTAACAGAGGGATTCTTCCATAAAAGAATCTAGGCCCAAAACAGCCACAAAATGGAGGATGTATTGAAAAGACAATAAAACAGTGTTAATCACATGCTGGGTATCATAACGTAGAGAAAAATAAAAATTATTTTTCTTTTGAATTGAAGTTTGCATTTCACTGAACCATAGAAAACAATGCCTTTCCTGAAAAATTCATTTAGTATACAGTTAGAATAACTAGAAAGCACTCAGTGAGCACATACCTCTGTCAACACCATTGTCACTCAAAACTGAATGAAAATCAGTTCATATATAACTAGGATTCAGGGAAACTAACTGTAAAAGTTTTCCTGGATCTGCTCAGAAATTTAATCAATTTGTTCATAGCCCATGGCGCACCCTTCCACAAAATGTCACTGAAATCCATTGGGAACTTTTGGCGATATTGTGTGGACACACATGTGTGAATACATGAAAAAAAATGAAAAATAATCTCTCAATTGAAAAGAAAATCCTGGTCATCCACCCCCAAATTTAATCAATTCTTCTTACCCCATGGCTTAAACTTCCAGAAAATTTCATTGAGATTCATTGAGAAACTTTTTGAGATATTCTGTGGACAGACATATATCTATGATGTAAAAAATTCAATTCTTTCTGAGCCCATGTCATTGAAATTCATTGAGAACTTTTGGAGATATTGTGTGGACAAACAAACAAACAGACAGACAGCCAACATGAGTGAATACATATACCTCTTCCAACTTGTTGGCAGAAGTAAAAAGTAAAATTCTGGTACTTTTAGTTTTGTATGCAAAAATAATCCATATAGCTTTAATTTCATAGTAGCAGATGCAAAACATGATTCACCTGATGTTAGTATAATGGGGGTGGGGGCAATACCAGCAATGAGAAAAACACTCATTAAGTAATAATTACAAAAGTAAAATAAATTAATTATAATAATAAAAATGTACAATATAGTTAAATCGAAAGGTTTCTTTTTACCTCTGTCAACGAAGTCTGTCCGTCTTTCCGCCTGTCTGTCTGTCAACACAATATCTCTGAAAGTACACAATGGATTTCAATTTTGTGGAAGACTGGGCAATGGGGCAAGGAAGAAGTGGTTAAATTCTTGGGGGGATCCAGGAATTTCTTTTTGATTGAGAGATATTTTTCCGTTAATTTTTTCCTACATTTATGAATATGCTCATTTCTGTCCACACGATATCTCCAACATTTCTCAATGAATTCTGGTGAGATTTTTTGGAAGGGTGGGCAATGGGTTACAGAAAAAGTGATTAAATGTTGGGTAGGATCCATGAATGGGGTTTGGCAGAGGTATGCACTCTCTGAGTGCTTTCTAGTTTACACTTGTATATCAAATGTTTTATATTTATCTAGAAAGGATACAAATACTTTTAGATTTAATATTTTTTCTCAATTGAATTTTTTGTCTGTCATCTGTCTCTTAAATGAATTTCAACTTACAAGAAAATGATTTGCAGCTATTTATTGGGATAAGCATACAAATATTTAGGCATAATTATGTATTTATGAATGTGTAACACCTTAATTTCCTAATATTTAATGCTTCTTTGTTTTCTTCCAATTTGTACAAAATTTGGTTTCTTTTGCATGATCCCCAAATATTATTTGAAACTTACTCAAATAGGTTATAAATGCATTTAATTCAACTTGAATCATTTTGATCTACAATAATCACGTAAAAGGAAACAGTTCCGTCACAGCATCAGAGTTTCAGATCATCATTTGATGAATATAACAGAATCATTATTATAACAAGAAGAGACTCTCCATTTACATTACTGACAAATAATTATTATCTTTACACAGTTTATACAAAACAAGAACAAAAGAACCGTTGCATCAAAAGCATGAATTTATATGTTACTTACAACTTTGTAATCAAATTCAATGAAAATATTTAACTGTCAGATATTTCTGAAAAATCTGAATTCACCTCAAGGAATTTCCTTATTTTGACTGTTTTTATTCCATTTAATTTATTCATTTTCACATTTTTTTAATTTGCATTCGGAAAGTCCTACAGTTTCAGACACATGACAGGTACACCCTGGGCACTTGGCGTCGTGGGCAAATGCCTGTGTTGCCGGGCCCTGTGTTTTCAATTGTTTATTCAATACATGCTCCATGCTGTGGGTGGATTTGGCCTACATTCTGTCATGGAAGAAGATTAATCACTCTGCTAAAATTAGAGAAAGTCTAACAGAAATGATTTATGGAAGAAAGAGATAGACAGTTGCTTTAGATTTAAAGTGCTTCATAGGAATTTAGAACTAGTAAGAATTAGAGCAGAACTATAAAGTTGAATTACAAGTTTCAGGTAGGAGATTCTGTTGGAAGGTTGATACTATCATTTGGTTGGTTTATTGCTTGGTTCATAATTTCAGATCGTTGCAAAAATCCCTCAAAAGTTGGCAGGAAATAGGTGCATTGCATTGAACTACTTAACATGTATTCTGGTTTAGTAATCAGAGATAATAAAATGTATGTAGTTTGTATTAATTGCTATAATGGTTATAAAAGCAGCCTATTTGTTTTTGTCACTGTATAGTCTAATATATAAAAGAATAGCTATTGGTAGTTGGTTTAGTAGAGAGAGGGTGGGGAGGAGAGAGGGAGAGAGAGATAGGGAGAGTTTAAAGACAACACTTTAGTGATTAAAAAGTTATATTTAATAGGGTATATTTTCTTTGTTTTTGAGTTATTAAAATTCTGATGTAATCTTATATTAATCATAAACCTATGTCATGAGTCAATACATATATGAAATATTGAATAAATCTGGATAAAATAAATGAAGGTGGAATAAAACATTTTAACAAAGAAGAAATAACCCAAAATTGTTGTAGAGAAAATATTCTATCATCTATCACTATTTTCACCAATATTATTTACAAATATCCTTCATGTCATTTGTTTGAAGAACAGAAAAATTATGGTACATGGATCTTTTCTGGTGTACACCTGAGGAAGGCCATAGGGTACAATGTCCAAAATGTTGTGTACAAAACAACCAAGATTAGGACAACAGTTCGAAAAGATCTATTTACAATAATTCATAATCTCAAAAATTCAGATAGAAAAATGAATATCTTTCTTTACTTATTGACATAAACCTTATCCGTCATACAATTTACAACATAAAAGATAAAAGTTCCTCCAAAATAAACATCTATATAATGAACAGTGTGAATTTTTCTGTTTGTTTCTCTGTCCATAACAATGGACTCTTCCATTTAAAGGTGACAATTTTGTTGATAAAATATTTCCTACCCACCATTTGAAACTTCCACTGAAATTGAATTTGGTCACTTTTCTTAAAACTTCAGATGAAATTGATAAGACATAAATATTTATTTACACTAATAAATACTCATTTCTTTGCTAACGGTATAACTAAACCATTGACCAAAACTCACCAAAACTGTCAACATAGGTTTCTTCAGTTTTTAAATTGGTCCGGCTGGCTGGCTGGCTATGTATGTATGTATTGCACATACAGGCCGTACCAATGGAGCAAGAGGGCTGAAAATTTAACATTTACTCCCAATTATGTCTAGAAAAAACATTTTTTTGTCCTTTGAAAATTCCCCCCATAATAGGTTTTTAGTGGGGATCAAATTCCAATGCTAAATTGGTCCCTAGTTTTTGTCCAGCTGTAGTCCGCTTCAGACTTTTTTAGTGATCACTGCACAACAAAAAGCGAAGGAAGTAACTTATTCATTAATCACCCCTTTTTTCCAATTTTTTAATTGCGCACCCCTTACTTGGCATGCTGCCAAAAGGCATTGCTCACGTGACTGTTTCTATTGAGAGACTAACCAGACCTGTTTATACTGTAATTTGAAAGGGTAACGCATGGCATTGTTAACTAAAATTCTTGTATTCATTTTGTATTAAACTTGAAACAACAAAAAAGCTTTGACGTACACTGCTTGGCCTTGGCTTTATTGTCATTAGATTAGATTGAATCAACATTTCGTTCCCTTTTAATGAAATATAATTATATACAAGTATATTTTTAAGCTACTTCCACACAAAAAATAATCTTTCATTCTAATTCCAAATGTACTGAGCAAAATAAAATAAAACTATTGGGTTTGTGGATTTGCCATGGATCCTAATCCCTTAAATGACAAAAAAAATGTAAGCCAACTTGTTTTTTGTTTTCTTTCTTTTTACCTTTTTCCTTGACTGATTCCTTAGGGAGACATGTCTGGAAAACTGGGCTTTGATGAATTCCAGACACTTTGGAAGGATCTTAATCGTTGGAAGGTAAGCATATTATTAATTCTTTCTTGCCCAACTTAGGTTTCCCCTGTGTAACATGAGTAAAATATGACAATTAAAAATGATAAAAATCCTTCATTTTCTCATTTTCTAACAATTATGGACAGTCATCAATTTTGTTGATTTTGATCATGTCTCCAGCCAACCGGCCAACCATAATATATCCCTGGACCAGTCGCTGTGGTTAAGACATGGCTGGATTAAGCTAGTTCATATGTTATAAAGGGGCCCATAATTTTTTTTTAAATACACATAATATTAGAACACATACAATTTTCACTTGCATAATAAAGTATTTTTTTTTCATTTGCTATACAGGTAGATAATATGACAAATATGTCTGACATTTCAGTAATAATATTATTTCGTTTTCGTTTTGATTTTTGTGCAGCAGCTACAACTTCAGTTTCAAATACCTTTGTATTTATGCATCATATATGTATAACATAGATACCATACTCCTGATTGGCTAAAATCGCTGGCCTTAAATACTCAGTCGTTCGTAAAAGTTGAAAGCAGTATAGTGAAAGAGCAAGTACAGAATCACTGAATCAGAACTGATGGCTTGCAGGGATTTAGTGCACATCCCATAACATATGCTACTTTTGAAACATAGCTAATCTGACACTGGGTTAAGAATGCATTTTATTCCATAAAGTCATAGAAATGATATTTTATAATATCTTGCTACTTAGTTATTACTACTTTAAATAGGAACAGAGTTTCTTGGTCATTGTTATTTGTAATAAAATTGAAGTTATTGTATGATTTATGATGTAAAATGTTTTTTTGGATATCAAAATGACTTAAAAAATTTATAACAAGCAGTTTATCTTAATAACTATTGTTTGTATTGTAGAGAAAATTTATCTGAGATTAAATATAACAAAGATTCATATTTTTTGATGTGCAGGCAATTTATAATACATTCCTTGTCATCGCTGTACAAAATTGAGAAGCTCTAAGTCATTCTTTCAACCCTATCTCAATTTCAATAGTCCAATGATGAAAGTTAAATGTCATCAAAGTTAAAGAAAAAGTCAATTATGTCATACATGACAGATAGTGCAGAAATTGTTATCTATTTTGTCATCTGTAAAATTTTATGTTCTGCCCACACAAACTCTGCTATTCAAACAAGTCATTTTTTAATAATAATAATCATGTGATATGCGATTTTCAAAAATCTTTATATTTATGTGTATGTATGAAATGATCTTGTGATCAGCAAATGAGTTTTATTCAACTGCTTGTTAACCATTTTATTACAACCAAATGTGTATCTTGCTAAAGGATGATTAAAGCGTCCTTTTTTTTATAAATAAGAAATTATGGATGAAGCAACATTACTTCTTACTTTTGAATAGATAAGTATAGTATTTACCTGAACAATTATTGCCATTTTTAAGCTAAAGCAGGCTTTCATTCAAAAAATGATTACAAACTACTTACCATAATTTCCTATATATGATACATCTGTTTTTTTCTCTAGAGTTTAAAATATATTAGAAACAATCAACCAAAACTGTAAACATAGGTTTCTTCAGCTTTTGAATGATTCTGCCTGACTGGCTATGAAATGTATGTATGTATTAAATGTACAGGCTGAACCAATAGAGCTAGAGGGCTGAAAATTTTAACATTTATTCCTTGTTATATCTAGAAAAACTTTTATCACCCCCCAACAAAAAGCAAGAAAAGTAACTTATTCATTGTTCACCCCTTTTTCCAATTCTTTAATTGATCACACCCAACACGACATGCTGCCAAAAGATGTTGATCATGCGATGGTTTCTATTGAGTGACTAAGCAGACCTGTTTTCTTTGTTTTTCAATATAACAGACAATCATGTCCACACAGACATTCTGGGACTGAAAATGCCACTTATTAAATTAGATAATCAGTTATAGAAGATCATTTAGCAACAGTTAATCGTTATGAAGTTGAAGATAACTGAGATTGACACATATAGTGAGTGCAAAAAGTATCCAATTCATTGAAAAAGGGTTATTTTAACATCCTTATACATCTTCAAAATTGTCAGAATTTTGGCCAAAGATTTCTGATTTTTGTACTTAACTTCTTAATATTCAAATCTCATTTCAATATGTTTTTGATTTTTATAATTTTTTAATCTTTAGCCAAAATTCTGTCAAGGATGTTAAAATGAACTCATATTTGTCTTCCCCAGTGATGGAAATGGGTTCTGGGAACTAGGTATATGGTAAGGCTGGGTTTAGAGAACTGGGTATACAGTAATGTCTCAATTAGTAGACACTGAATACACAACAAATCTGGAAATTGAGAAATAGGTATATGCTGTACCCCTGTGTCCCTGGTTTTCTCATTGCAAAAAAACAATTTTTAAAAATCAAGTTGTAATAATAATACTTATATTAGAATTGTACAGTTATTTTATTTTTCGGTTATCTCAAGTATTTATTTTCTCCCACAGAACACTTTCAAAAGATTTGATATTGATAACAGCGGCAACCTAAATTCATATGAATTGCGTTCAGCTCTCAACAATTCTGGTGAGTATATGGCTACAATATTAAAGCAAAACCCATATAAGTGTTAATGTGTCAGAAAACCATTTTTTAATTGAATATGAGGTCAGATCATGAGTATTAATGTATTAATGAATTTGAGCAGAAATATTAGTTGGCATAAAATAACTCCTAGCTATTATTATATAACAGTTAATGTAATGGAGAATGGGATTGGGGAACCAAGTTCACTTTGTCCTTGGGAAAGGCATGAATCCACTTCTCCCCCAAGTTATGATAAAATAGCAGGGCAGTTGGAGCCTTTTAGCCCTGTAAGGCAGTCCATCTTGGATGTTGGTCTAGCACCCCTGTAAAAGCCCACAATTGCTACAAACAATGTTTGGGTCACCATGGATTGTTCAAGAAATAGAGACAAAAATCATTGCCTCCTCATGTGTCGTGTGACACATGAGACAAAAATCATTGCCTCCTCATGTGTCATGTGACACGGGAAGCAACTTTTCTGTTTGGTTCTGTCCCAGTAAAACTAGCAGGAACAGAGAAATGGGATTAAGCAAAGCTTGTGTCTGTGTGTTCGCATATGCTAAAGCACAAAGCTATCTATGTGTTTGTGTGTTTGCATCTACATCACTACTACTGATGTTCTGTAGGACAGAAAACAAATATAGGCATCTCTGATTTTTCATTCTTTTGAAATTATTAAAAAACAGAAAATAAGAAGAGTTGTTGAAAATCAACAGAAAAATAAAAATTTAATCGAGTTATGCATTTTGTTTTTTGCAATAAATGCATAAATATTAAAATTTATATTTGTATAATTTATCTGTACTTAAATAATCCTGTCATTTCTGACGGGTACTATGCTAGTGTATAATTATAATATATATAATATCTATACCACAAAAACATACATGCACACACATATATATTCTCTCTTATACAGAGAGAGTAATAGACACACATGATACAGTCTTATCAATCTGTCAATGTTTCTTCTCTGAAAAGATCAGACTTTTGTGTAAACTATCCATTTCCCATTCTATCTTTATGTTTATTAAATCTGAATGACAATGCTTCATCTAATAAATTCAGAGATTATTACATTTATATTTTTAAATCATATTTATTGGATTTTGACTACTTTAGCACATTCATTAAGCACTCAGTGAGGAACTTACTGTAAATAGCTTGTTTTCATAAGAACAGATATTCAAAAATAGATTAGACAATAATATTTCTTTTTAAATACACCATATATTTCAACTGTGGTATTTGTACTTTATTAATTTCTGAGCATTTTGTACTGTTCTTAAAAATGAGCCATTGATTGAAATATATTTTGTTCAACATTTTTTTTTAAAAACAGGCTTTAAACTCAGCAATAACACGTTCCAAGCTTTGGTCATGCGTTACAGCAACAAAGCTGGACAGATTACTTTTGATGATTTTGTTCTATGTGCCATCCGATTGAAGTCCATGTTAGGTAAGTGAATTTGATGTCATTCAAATGAAGTCTTTTTTTGACTGCAGGAAAATATTCTTTCCTTAAAGATAAGTTAGAAATATTCATCAATTATAATTTTCTAATTAATTAAGAAATTAAGAAAATGTATTAATCCAATTTGTTTGAGGTATATTTCATGAAGCCAGAATGTTCAGCTATTAATCAAAAATTGTTTTGTGTCATATCTGTGATTTGTTTATTTGCTGCAAAGTAAAAAAAGCTGGGTGTGCTTATTCCATAATTTTTGTCTTGGTAGTATAAGTATAGTAAGTTAGCATGTATTGGTATCAGACCACCTATACTGGGAGATTTGATGAGGATTGAACCCACTAACAACGGCCAGCAAGATTAGCTTGCTGATCATTGCTAAGCGATGTCTGTCCTGATCTGTTTTTGTTTTGTTTTTTCATATGATCCAGCGGAAAAAAAATCACAGGTATATTTGAATTGAGATGGGTTTTTTTTAGAAAAAAATACTAAATTAGTTTACCGGAATAGTGCATACTTTGAAACGGTGGGCAGGAAGTATTTTTTTTCAAGAGAATTTTAACCACCCCAGTGGAAGAGTCCTGTGTTCCGACCAGTGAACCAAGAAAATCACACTTTTCATTATTAGAGTAGATGTATATCTTCATCTTTTTACTTTTAATTTTTATACTCCAATTATTTACTTCAAATAATTTCTTAATTTTTAAGATTTTGTGAAGAAAAAACTGTTTTCTTTTTAACTCCTCTCTGTGTGTGCATGTGTGTGTGTAAATATGTACAAGTTTATGCATATTGACATAAACATTAATTTATTGTTAGGTTTTAAATTTTTAGTATGAATGAGTCATCTAGAATTCCCAGTAATTGTCCAAATTTAATTTTGTTATTCTCTCAATGTATTTACTACTTATTGAGAGGATAAAATTAATTTATTTATTTGGATGAAAAGTCTGGGTGCAATCGGGTCTTTAAATTTAATGTTCATTCTGGTCACATTGGATTGCTCCAATTTTCTCTCAATGGGTCAGAGAGTTGTCTAGTTTTGAATAAATATTTTCTATTTGATTTTTGAAGCACTGAGATTAAATATTTACATTATTCAATATATTTTTTGATTATCTTCATCCTTGTTGTTTTTATCAAAACATTTCAGCCAATATATTCTTTGCTTTCCTCATGTGAATGACATATTGCATTTGAGTGTCTTTAGAAGTCTCTTTTTCTTCTTCTTCTGAAGACCACTAGATGCAACATACATTTGAGAAAGTTGGGAAAATATATAGGCTGAAATATTGTGTTAAAAACAACAAAGATAAAAATAATAATCTGAAGAATATACAGAATAGAAATTGGTGTACTTGAGTTCTGTAATTGTTTGTACTTTCCTTTATGACAATCATAGTTCATTTTCTTCACCAAAATATTATTTTTAAATGAGGTCAGTCTGCAAAGTATTCATCCATTTTGAATATCTCAAGAACTGGTTGCGTAATCTTGATGTAACTTGGCAACCACTCGGAGGGGACATTACTGCACATGTGTGAATAGACACTCTCCTCGGTCGGCAGTGAAACACCATTGAGTGAGCTTGTGTACTGTATGACCGTCACATTCACAATGACCGAATGATTCATTCTCCACGTCACGTGCAGGGCTTTTTGGTAAAACATTGCATCACCCAGGTCTGTCAAACCCCTAGAGTTTAGATTTGACTCCTTGCGACTTCTGACTCGCCATTGAAAGGAAGATTTCAGACCGTAGACGAGATTAAGGAGAACATGATGAGGCAGCTGTTGACAATCTCAAAAGAAGACTTACTCCAAGGGGAGTACTTTGAAGAGGACTAAGGAGCCATTGCACTGGGTAGACTATTAGAAACCGTTAACCAAAACTGTCAAAATAGGTTTCTTCAGTTTTTGAGTTGGTCCGGCTGGCTGGCTATGTATGTATGTATGTATGTATGTATGATGAATACAGGCCACACCAATGGAACTAGAGGGATGAACATTTATTTTTTATTATGTCGAGAAAAAAAGTGGGTTTTTTTTCTTAAATTGAACCCTCTACTGCTCCCCCCCCCCGTGGGGGGGGGGTCAATTTACAATGTAAATTTGATTCCTTCTTTGTGCCCGCTTGTTTTTTTGGAAAATTCAGATTTTAGTGATCACTGCTCAACAAAAGGTAAGAGAAGTAACTTATTCATTGATCACACCTTTTTCCAATTTGTTATCCCTCCCAACAGACATTGGTCACATGCCGGTTTCTATTGAGTGACTATTCAACTAATTCTTTTCATGAATATTATCAAACCTTATATTTTTGTCTCATTTGTTCATCAATTCATTAATCCCCACCACTCACAACAGACTGGTTTAAACACTTTAGCTCGGTTTAGGTTATTCATGTGTTCTGACATTCATATTTATCTATGTATCCGGACTTCCCCCAGCCCTAACCATTTATAGTTGAAACTTGAAATTTTGCACAAACACTCCCCCGCCAATGAATAGGGACAATTTTTTTTTTAGTTTTTTGAAAATTCCCCCTCATAACAGGTTTTTACAGGGAGGTTCAATATGCATGGAAGTTTTTGCTAAATTGGTCACTAGTTCGATTTTGAAAATCAGACCTTTTTTTAGTGATCACAGCCCAACAAAAGGCGAGAGAAGTAACTTATTCATTGATCACCCCTTTTTCCAACTTTTTAATTGATCACCCCCAACACAGCATATATGGGTGGCAGTGATTCATAATTTCCCTTGGAAAGCTAGTTTGTATTTGGTGTAATTCTAAACCTTTCTCATCAATAATTCATATTCTTCCTTTAACATTTTAATCACTTCATAATGACGTTAACTTTTTGATGAGATTTATTCCTTCTCTTTTCAGCTTCATTTAAAAGTCATGACACCAAAGGTTCTGGCATTTCTGGTTTTCATTTGGATGATGTAAGTCACAAACTGACTCCTTTTTTCTTTCATTAGCACAAGAATTGACAAAAGAAAAATTAATCAAAGAAATTTACCACCAATAAATAAAAACAATTATAAAGAATAAGATGGAAGATAACAAAATAATACATTTTTGTTTTTAAGTTTAATTTATGATTGCTTGGGATTATTTGGGTCTTTTATTTATGAAATTTCTTTGTCCAGATATCTAAAAAGAACTTTCAACTGTTCTTTGTCCGAGCCGGGGTGGGTGAAACCCCTTGATCCACACTTGCATATCTGTATTAAATATTAAATATTTTATATATGTATTTCATTACATATTGTGACATAATTACACCACATTTTTCATAAGTAATATACAGTGATCAAATCCCACATATTTTTTTATTTACCTGATATATATCATTGTATAAATGATATATATCAGGTAAATAAGAAAATATGTGAGGTTTAAATGCATATTATATTCATTACATGTAATGTGTCGGGATTGGACATGATCTTGTACCATTTCTGAATATCTAATAATGATGTCTTATTAACATTTTTGTTAAATTAAATTTTTTCAAAATATGATACATAAATCTTTTAATTTATACAAGTATCATATAATTAAATCATATTGTAAATTAAAACTTCGATTTATATATAAAATCTTAAAGATGCATATAACCTTTTCAAACTTTACATAGGTACATCAATAAGTTTGTAGCCTAATGATGGAAAAGGCATTTTATTTTACAAAACATATATTTAAATTTCAACACAATATCTTTCCTTGTCAATGCATTTAATTCAGTGGTGAATACTAATCACATAGATCAAAGATTATACTGTGAAAATTTCAGATCAAAACTCAGCTAATAACTATGTGCAATACTACAAACTTGTTGATCCACCCTTGTATATATATGTATTGTACATACATTTATCTCAAATGTTATAATATTTTCTCAAATCCCTTTTGATCAGTAGTGGAAATGGGGGTGGGGGGTACAGCATATACCTACTTCTCAATTTCCAGGTTTTCTGTATGTTCACTGTCTACTAATTGAGACATCACCATATACCTAATTCCCAAAACCCATTTCCATCACTGGTTTTGATTTTCTACAAATAATATGTTCTAATGAATTTGCTTCTGTATTCTTTTCAGTTCATCCAACTCTGTATGTATTCTTAGAATGACTTTGTCATTTGGAAAGTCAGAAGATTCTGCATCAGAAATTTGACCATGAAGCACACAAAACAGAAGCTCAACTGCTGATTTGAAAAATATTTTCTTTATTCACCAAAGACATTTTTACTTTTTTGCCTTGTGTTTTCTAAAATGCACTCAGCTGGGTTTTTAAAGTTAAAATAAGGAAACTTTTTGTTTACAAGTTTAACATTTTTAATTTTTTATTTCAAAATAAATTTTAAAATATATAAATAATTTTATTTTAAATTTCCTTAATTTTAAAATTAGATTTTTAATTTAAAAATACTTTTCAATATTGTAAGTAAGCAAAGTTTAAAACATTTTTGCTAAAAAATCATAGAAGAATTTCTTTCAATTTAGAAAAATATTTTTAATTTAAACTTTTAATAACACATTTTAATTTGTATATCGAAATTTAAAAAAGATTACTATGATTTAAAAAATATTTTCCATGAATTTAAATCAATAAAAATCACTGTAAATGTTTTTTCTGCAGAAAACTTTTATATTTTATTTCTAATACCTATCAAAGGATTTGCCTTGTGCCAATCTTGGAATATAGGAATTGCTAAATTTGCATTTAAGCAATTGAAATCATTAGTAAAATTTAGTTGTTTTTTTTTTGTTTTTTTTGTTTTTTGTTTTCTTCGCAATTGTTTTCAAACATTTTTGTAATAAACTATTACCTATACTAATATTTGAGTCCTCTGTTTGTTTGTTTGATTTTTGTTTGTTTGATTTTTGTTTGTTTGTCCATGTCTCTTCTCCATGAATACTACAAAGCCGATTGACATGATATTTGCCATGGAGAATCAATGAATATCGACTTCTCAGGCTAACCTTTGAGGTCACTCGAGGTCATCTGAGGACATTCTCTATCTTCATTTCTAAACATTAAAAAAATTTAGTTTTTATAACAGAATTTTCGTCTTTCATTCTTCTTACAAATGGCACACATATTGCTGACAATAAAATCATTTCTTAAACAAGGTTTGGTGTTTTTGGTTGGATTTCGCTTTTTTGGTAATGACACACTAATTGCAGCAGTAAAAATAACACTAAGTCGGTGGAAGTTTGGGTTTCTCCTTCTTCCACTTCTGTTTTATCTATGACAACAACTCTACCAAAAGCATAGTCAGGGGAGGATTACCTCTCACCCTCCTCTTTTTTCATTGACAAAAATTAAACATAATTCATTTCATAGTGAAAGAAAAGGGTTAGAAGGAATGTTCATTCCTACTAACCCTTTTCTTTTCTCATTGAGAAATATTTTACATATTTCTATTCAAAATGAAGTCAATGTTTTGCAGGGGGAAGCTTAATGACACATGACTGCTAATTCAAGTCATTTTATAATATGAACTTGGCAGTAATTTTTCTTTTAGTTTTTAGGTGAAGTACTGTTATTATTTATTTTTAATTTTTGACTACTATTTAAATTCATCTTAATTTTTGCTTTATTTCTTTGATCACTACTTCAGTAAGGCCATCATTCTACAACACAGCGCATATTGGAAGTCAAGATTTACATCTTTGTTTAAATAATAGTTTTTCTATTTGTTGTGTAAGAAGAATTAAGAAAGATATTTTTCACTGTGTTGTCTATTTTGAGGTTTTGTTTTTCCTGGGCAATGCCGGGTATCCCTGATATAAACTATAATTTGTAATAAACTATTATAAAATTATTGTTGTTGATTTGGGAGCTACATTGTCTAGATTTCTAGCATCTTCCAGACATAGTTCCCTCTAAGCTGTGCATGTGTGTGCATGCACACATGTTTTGCAACCAGCACACAAAGTAAATTAATGTGCACACAAAAGATTAGTTACCTAAAATAATGTAGCTCTGTAATTGAATGAGTTTTGATTCAACCATTTCAACAACTTTAATAATCTCTGAATTATTGTTAATAATTTATTCTCACATTGCATCACATAAAAATAAGAAATACTCATTGATGTTTTATTTAATGGAACAACAAACTGAACAAAGTAGTTCAAAGTATAGAATAAAATCTTAACTAAATATGTTATCATATTTGTATCATATTATAACAATAGAAACCAATGTCCAATGTCATATGTCCAATGTCTTTTGGCAGCATGCCTTGTTGGTGGTGATCAATTGAAAAATTGGTAAAACCAATGAATAAGTTACTTTTCTGGTCTTTTGTTGAGCGGTGATCACTAGAAAGTCTTAATTTTCCAAATAAAAGCCTGAACACTTTTGGTCACAACCTAAGGTACCAATTTAGCATGCATTTACATTGTAAATGAAGCCACCCCTTAATTTTGGGTGGAATTTTAAAAAACAAGCAAAACCTTTTTTCTAGACATAATAAGGAGTAAATGTTAATTCTCAGCAATCTAGCTCCTGTATGCATGACACAGCCAGACAGAATCACTTGAAAACTGAAGAAACCTATTTTGACAATTTTGTCAGTTTTGGTTGATGGTTTCTAACATGCCAATACAGTTTTATTAGCCATGAGAGATAGGCAGTGCCAAAATTATCTTGAAACAATTTCAAGTTCACATTTGTACAAGCATTCAGTGTGTGCATACTTTTGTCACAGGTATAAGATTTTTGCACAACATAAGAGTTTTGCGCCGACTGACTACAAAAAATTAGAGGGAACATTGCCAGAGAATGTTTAGCATAATGTACAGTATTTTAATATTTTTCTCTTTTTTCCTTTCATACTGTAGTATATTGTAGGTTGGGTATTGAAGATTTTGGAAATATGCAATTCTATTAGTAAATAGACAGAAAATATTATTCATAAAGAATATGTATTATGGTCACGTGATATTATGAAAGATTAACAAACCCAAAGTATCAGGACAGGTATCAGCGAAAGTTGATAAATGTAAACAAATGAATTGTTCTTATTTACCTAAAATCGAAAATGTCAAGTAAAGAATTTTATCTAATTTGTTGAAATGCGAACGAGATGAAAATAGATTCAATTCAAAACATTCAGATTGGAATGTATGTTTGTTTTATTAAAATATCAAGGACGAATTGTCCGCCAAATACAAAAAACAAATGTTGATAGGAATTTGAGTAGTGATGGAAGAGATCCAAGATGAGGTGTCATCACCAAATAGGGCTAATCAACAGTAGTTTAAATAGAGATCAAGAGCGTTCACCAGGGGATGCCAGAAAGATTACCTGGGCCTCTCGTCAGCGGCTCCACAAACTTCTCCCCCCCACAGGAGGAGTCAACAAAGGCAACAAATGAGACTTAGAGTTTAAAACAGAAACCACACCATTGTAAACTTTGTCAGTTTTGAGTTTGTTTGACAAGTCCAAATTCAACAATAATATGGCTTAGAGTTATAGCTATGAAGAATGTTGACAAGTTGAAAACAGTAGCTGTCATAACCTCGGGACAATAGGAGTTAGCTTGTGCTATTATTAGAAGCTCTTCCTGTTGTCTAGACAGTTGACTTTGGGGTCAACACAAGCGTCCTTTTTTGCTGCACTTTTAGGCAATACTATTCAATCAGAAGCAACTGGTCAACTAAGCAAGTAACACCTATTTCTGCGTCTTCTAAATCAGCCCATGAAAAGATCAACTGAATCTTCTCAATACTAACTAAACTATTCTATTCTTCCTCCCTATCTTTTCAATAACTAACCACTACTAAAAGCCATTAATACTAATACGAAGAAATCAGACAACTGAATGAACAAACTTCTCACCTTGTGTTTTTCTATATAGAAAATAAGGTAGGTTCTTTTTTCATTTACATTGTTTGACTTTGTGATTTCTTTCAAAGCCCAAGTCATCACAGTAGCTTCTGCAAAACTCATGTGTCCTTAAAAGTACAGATGTACCAGAGAAATAAGTGTTACGAGAATGGAAATAAACAAACTTTTGTATTTTATAACTACAGAATTAGTTTTCCTTGCCTCCTGATTTTTATGCTACCAATTGTAAGAGATTCACAGATCCCGGACAGAGAAACAGAAATGAAATCAGTCATCTCTACCCAGTCATCCCTCTCTGCACACAGATCTTTTCAAACTTATGAAAACCAAAACCAGAGACTATGATAGACGATATCAAACAGAACCAGCTCCAACAACCGATTTGAATAAAGCCAGATTCGATAAGCAAACCGAATGGAAGGAGTGCCCTTTACCATTCTTCATACAGTCAGCCACATATCAAAACCAATGACTGAAACACCCGGTATGTAACATATACTTTACAATTTTCATATGTATCCTCTTTTAAATCATAGAACCTAAATTAATTCAGTACTCACTAAATTCCAAATTTCATTACCATTCAATGCAGAACATAAGCCATTTAATCATAGGTTGACTTCTCAATTTAAATGCATAATTCCTCTTCACTCATGACTAGAGATTTTTTCTGCAGTCTCAATGTTCTATCCATCTCTCTCTCTCTCTCTCTCTCTCTCTCTCTCT
>VCCN01004697.1:134116-144251 GCA_006491835.1 Architeuthis dux
AATGAATTCCTCCTCATTTACTATCTCCCCTTTTCAAATGAAATCCTCCTCATTTACTATCTCCCCTTTTCAAATGAATTTCTTCTCATTTACTACATCCCCATTTCAAATTCAATCTCATTGACTACCTCCCTATTTCAAACAAATTCCTTCTCATTTACTACCTCCCCTTTTCAAATGAGTTCCTTCTCATTTACTACCTCCCTATTTCAAATTAATCCCTTCTCATTTACTACCTGCCTTTTTCAAATGAAATCCTTCTCATTTACTACCTCCCTTTTTCAAATGAATTTCTTCTCATTTATTACCTCCCCTTTTCACATTTCTTCACATTTACTACCTCCCCATTTCAAATGAGTTCTTTCTCATTTACTACCTACCTATTTCAAAATCTCCCTGGAAAAGTTGCAATGCTTTTCAAGGATTGGGCTTCAAAGCCATCAAACATTCTGGGCCTCTTCTCAACAAGAATCGCTGATGATAATGATAGGTTTTTGTTGGGCCAATCTTTTGAAAGATATTGAATTTTTTAATAGATATTTTGTTTGGTTATTTATTAACAGTTAGTTTTTAAGACAATTCCTGCTTTTACCCACCATCAAGTTGCATATAGGTAGTGAAAAGTTGTATATAGGTAGTGAAAAGTTGTATATAGGTAGTGAAAAGTTGTATATAGGTAGTGAAAAGTTGCATATAGGTAGTGAAAAGTTGCATATAGGTAGTGAAAAGTTGTATATAGGTAGTGAAAAGTTGTATATAGGTAGTGAAAAGTTGCATATAGGTAGTGAAAAGTAAAAAAATTAGCATCAAGGACAACAAATGCATATTCAGTGATATTGTGTTGCGGGAACAGCATTCCCTTACTTTTTGGGGAGGGGACATTCCCTCACTATCTATATATAATGTAAAATTCTCTATTTGAATATGCTGTCTAATTTTTCTTATCAGTGATTGACTGATAAGAAAAATTAGACAGCATATACCCATATGGCCTCAAAACGTCTATGATATTAGTTAGGTTTCTAAAATTTTCAGTGGGGTGATCGTTTTAAGACACCCCCCCCACCCCGAGATCATGGTGCATATCCTTATATACTTAAATTTGATTGTCTGTGAGTTTGTTTCTTTGTACACATTCACTGAGAGTGGGGGGTGCTGATAGGGAGATTGACAGGGAAAGTGAATATCAGCAGCAGAGAAATAGGTGACTAAATCAGCAGACAGAGAAATTGTATGTGGAAGGTGGTCAATGTTTGTCCTGGCTGCTGCCTGCCTTCTATGCCTTCTAAGTCTTGGCTCCTTGCCCCCTTCCTACTATCAGCATCATCATCAGTTGCAGCCTTACCATTGAAATTGGATCATTTGAATGGAACTGTATTTAACATTTCACCGTCTTTTTCAAATACTGGAATGTTCAAATGTTTCTTTCATGAATTCTCTTATTTCTTTTTATTTATGAAAATTAATTTGTGAAAATTTCAGACCCGTGTACACCTGCACGTAAATAAAAAGAAAAACAGAACATTCCAGAACTTGAAATAGATGGTGAAGTATCAAAATCAGTTCCATTCAAAGTTTTCTGATAAAAATTAAAATTAAGAAAATTAAGTTGGAAGCGGATGATTTGGCTCTAAAGTGGTTGTGTAAGAAGACATATCTTAAGGAACATGTTTTATTTCTCTATTGTCAAATGTTCAATTATTTTAATCCGGGGCAACGCCGGGATTCCATGCTTGAATTAAGATTACTGGATCAATAATATTGTCAGCATTTTCATAACGGATTATTGTCTTCATTTTAGGTATTTAAAGAATCCTGGGCAATGTTTTCTTTATTGTCAAATTGCAGTTATTTCTTCCCCGGGCAACGCCGGGATTACCTGCTAGTTTAATATGCTTGTTTTTCTTTTTTCTTTTGAACGAATGTATAAATCTTTTACAAGGAATAACTTTATGAGAATGGATCAATAAATTCGTAGCCTGACACAGTTATTTGCTGAATCTTTATCTGAAATTTACACTATAAATGTAAGAATATGGTATGAAAGGTGTTTTGTGCAAAATCTGGATTCTGGGTGGCCGATAAGATGTGGACGTTCCCTGGAATGTTAAATAATTTGTGAGAATGAGAAATTTGGTCATAATTGAGTCTGACATGGCAATGTGGGGAAAAAGCTAGTGAATACCTGAAGAAAAAACGCTGTAGAGATAGCAGTAGAAGACAGTGGTTGAAAGAGATCCATCTGGATTTGAACTAGTACCCACGCATTCCTGCATTGCTTGCCATCAACGCTTTTTGCACCTTTTATGTCCTCGAAACATCTTGTATTTGTGTTCTCCCCAAACACCCGTCTCGTCTTTGTAAACTACAACGTCTCTCTCATCAGCCAATGAAGAATGAGCGAGAAAGATCTTTTTTTAGCCTCTTGTTTCCAGTTCCACGGGTTTCACAGTGTATGCATTTTTAGACCACAACATTTCTTTTTCGCAGCTGCATCTGACTTCACAGGGATTACTTGTACCATGTTGCGTCCGTGTGGTGCACCGTCAGAATACTGTTGAGGAAACTCCGGTAGCTGACGATGCTCCAGTCGTTGGTCCGCCAGATTTTCGTGTCACAGCTGAAAATGGGAAGGTAGGTCATCTCGAAAGATAACGAGGCAATGCGAAAAATAGGTGTTTTAGCAATTCGATTTATGTGCAGTTTTTAGAAACTGTCCGATAAAATGAGAAGACACAAAGCGAATTACTATTTTCTACATCTACCTCTCGTACCCCCCCCCCATTCTATCTCCGATCACCTCTCTTCATCATCCCGTTCAACAGCCGCCCATGTTAGTAGCAAACGCATCGTCCAAGACATTCCATGTCTCCCTGTGGTCAGCCAGAGCCGCTACCCTCTACTGACTGACTTTCCCTCAAAATTCAAAAGGCCTCCCTTTTTCTCCCACTCAGCCAATCAACTCCCAGCGAATCCACACGTTGTCCCAGGCTCTGCTACTCCGGGTGACCTATATTCGGGGAAGACCTTTCTAAGCCAAATATTCTGAGACACTTGTTTCTTCTATACTACGATGCCTAAAATGCTTTATCTCTTACATGTCCTCCCCACCACACAGCTCCGCTACATACCCAACGAGTGGTCTCTGAAGGAAGTAGGCTACGCAACAACAAACAAACAAGCTCACTGTTGCTCAAAGTGATTATAAAGAGTGAAAAGAAGGAAATTAACGCCAACGACAACACATGCATAATTAATCCACTTGTTTCTCTTTTTTTGTTTTCAATGACACGGAATACAAGGAATAACTTTACGAAAGTGGATCAATAAGTTCGTAGCCTGACACAGTTGTTAGCTGAAGTTTGATCTGAAATTTTCATTTTATAATGTTCGATCTATGTGATAAATGGAGAGGAGTTGGGTTAAGTGCATTGACAAGGAAGGAGATTATGTTGAAGAATAAATATCTTCTGTGTAAAATAAATGCTTTTTTTATCATTAGGGTCTGTCCGGACTTATTGATGTACCTGCGTATTTCACACTCTGCGCGCTCGTGCATGTGTATGTAAAACAGACTTTGATTTTGTATGTCTTTTTAACCAGTTGTATTTTGAAGTTTAGGGCCAATGGTGTCTGAGAAGCTTTTGTTTGGTTTTATTCCTGTTCCTGCAAGATTATCTCTTGCTTGTCCAGACACGCGAAATCTGAATTCTCAGCCCTGTCAAGAAGTGCTGATAATGCTCAAGAGTTGGAAGTGTTAAAAGCTTCACTTTCTCAGCTAATCTTTTGTGCTGTTTTCTTTAGATGTTAGCGCCACACATCAGCTTTTTAGATACCACACCCATTACCAAAAAAGAGATGATTACACAGACAATCTCCAGTTATCTCTTTCTTTGCTTTTTTTCTGTTGTTTTTTTTTTCTTTCTTCCACTTCAACTCTGTTTATCTAGATATTTAGTAAATTTAGCCTAAGTCTGATAAAAGTCATATTAGTGGAGAACTTGGTGAGGATCAAACTCACTGCATTAAACTACAATATTGGGGCGCTCGGTGAAGATCGAACTCGCTACAGTAACGACTGTCTGCGAGACTAGTGTGCTAACCATCACTCTATAGCAAGTGCCTTTTTGGTTTTAGCCATGTTTTTTTTAAACGTGTCTCCTCCTTTCCGCCATTGTTTAGAATCGAATAGATTGATTTTTACCGAAATGAATCATGCCTAAAATGAACTTTATTCTCTTTACTTTACTTAACCAGAAAAAAATTGAATGTTCAGTTCCGGGAGGGGGTGGGGCGTCTCTCAAGGTTTCACTTCCTCACTGAACTTAAAAGAGTTGGGCCAGGTTCATTTCCTGATACCTGAGTCGTCCAAAAAAGGAAGTGCCGATGGTACTGGACAACTTCTGGAACCATACACATATACGCGTGTGGGGACCCCTTTATTAAACTCGACCTTGTGTCCCATTTCGCCCACGCGGCGAGGCAAATAAATACACTAGTCTTCAGAGCCTTTATCCTTTCTTCAGATTTCTCTGACTTTTTGTAGGGGGAACGTGTTTGTCTCGCAAGTCAATACTTCCCACTCCAATACTTTAATAGTAAGAAGACTATCAAAGAGCAGAAACGATAAGGCAAGCTATTACTTGTAAACCTTGTCTTATCTGGTGGACAAGGACAATTTGCCAAATCTTTTTGTCAGCAAGCATTCGATTCACGCATAAGATAAAGACGCGTGTAGAAACATGAGAACAAACAAAAAAAAAACGAAAAGAAATATTTGGCAAATAGAACAAAGTCAAATTACATTAGAAGTAAAAAGAATATCTTCGTAAAAGTTTGCTTATTGCTTGCTCAAGCTCCTCGAATTAACAGTTTGGCGCTTATTTATCAAAGCAAAAACCATAATACCAGCTATATTTAAGACATAAAACCATGTAAAGACAAAGCTAAACAGAAGAAATTTTCATAATAACGATTTACAATTAAATTTTTAGTGGTGCCATAGTTATTTTTAGAAACGGATTTCTCGACTACTGACATTTTTGTTTCATTGCTTTTTTTTCAAGAAAGGAGCAGGAAACATTAACCAGCGTGAATGGAGATGATAAAGATGAGTACCTATTAACTTTCTCTACTTGCAAATCAAAATTTACAACACTTCATTATCGGTAGTTCTGTTTGTTAATTGATTACCAGAACTTTAAGTGAAACCTTTATATAATTCATTCACCTAAATTCCTTCTGCTTGTTCAAGGTCACTAGATTCTAAGGTAGATTTGGTTTTGCGTTTGGTTTTGACGGAATCTTAATGATTTCAGTCATAGAGGTACTTGATTTGTTTATACTGTATTCTGTGGATTTTCAATTCAACAACCATAATGTCTAAAACAACGTGCGATCGATTGACTCCAACAGATGCAAACATAACGAAATGTTTTACAACAAAGGGAGAAGTGAGCCTCAAGAAAGTAGAGATGAAGAAAAGAATGAGCAAGGGGTCGTTAGCGAGAGGAAAACAGAAACTGAAGTACCCACCCCATCAACTTCTACGTCTGAACGAACAACAAGCGTTGTATAAAAAATTGACAGCACCGATTCAGCCCGGACATTTGGAAAATAACATTTCAAAAGGTCCTTTCAATCATCATGGTTTGACAAATTCAAGCGGACCCATACTCCAAACTGAAAAAAATAGTCGTTAGAATACAAATGGTGCGCGCATTTTAAGTCTCGTCTTGGAGGCATGAAACCATTAATCAAAAGCTCGTAGAATTGTCGTTGTTTACGAGTGAAATAGATTAAAATTGATCAGAAGAATGAAGTCATCATCAAGAACTTTCTGAGATTCACACACGCACACACACATGTAATATTCTTTCTTTATATATCAACCAAAATAGAGATTGTTAAAATAACAATGATGTGATGATCGATCCAGATATTTTAATTGGAAAATAAATCTATTACATTGTGTTTTTATGATATGTGTTTTTTTATGATATTGTGTTTTTATGATATGAATATGTGAATGTGAGAGAAAGAGAGTTATTTATTTAGAAAACAAATTTTATTTAAGATATTTTTCATTAAATATTACTAACCATAGGTTTTTAATGATTTAGCAATATTGAGTTTTATGAACAGTTTTCTCTAGAGGTCAACATTAATAGATGCGGCATATGCGTACGAGTCGGTGGGCAGGGGCCAAGTTCAAGGGCCCTCCAAATTCGGGAAAGAACTGTTTCGGTCAAAACCATGGAAAATTTCGGACAAATCAAGTCCCCCCCCCCCCATAACGAAAGAGTTCCAATACGCCAATGAGGTGAGGTTCTGTCTGTCATGATAAATAATACAACCCCTATTTTTATCAACTTATATCCAGTAAACCACTCTAGCCCCTTGCGAAAATTAACAATGAACCGTTTTGCAGGTCCTGTTGATGATTGAGAAATGTGCCGACTATACGCATACGTGCATGCACATTGTTAAAGTCAAGAGAGATATTTAATTTAGTTTATTCCGTTTCAATGGGGACGAAATTGGGGAGTAAGATTGTGTTGCGCCTCTTCCAATGGAGGAGCAGACACCTGCTTGCCTGCCCTTAATATGAACATTCGAATCCTCGTTTCCACCTCAGCTTGACTAGCTACTGGCGGTGGGAAATACACGCAACTATCCTAATCCTACCAAGTAGGCCCGGCAACACACACACACACACACACGCGCGCGCACACACTCACGCATATAAACACACACGTATATTCACCCTCTTATTTAGCCTTCAAAGATACAGTACGTGCGTGCACTCAATGCTACGAAGGAATAGTCAATTAAATAAATCTTTTGATCTGAAACATTAATAAAACTCTGACTAAAGCATGAAGTTTCGTACTTGAAAAAAGTCTTCAAAACGAAGTAATTCTTTGTAAAAAAAAATAACCCCACCAAATCCAACACTTGAGGGACACCTAGCCGACCACTTCATTGTTCAAATTGTGTGGGTGACTTATTCAGAGCTTGGCTAGTCATTCGGGTCACAAACAAACTATTCAAAAAAAATAGAGCGTATCTGGTCTTGTCGAGTCAGGTTGGATTGAAAAATATAAAGAATAAAGGTATTTTCAAATAGAAACGAACGAATCGCTGACAATACTTTCTCTCTAAAAACGAGGCAATATTTTCGGTGAACAGAATAAAAGTCACAGGAAGAAAAGGCACAATTTCACGTTATCGTGCAGTATGAAAAAACGTCATAGGAAGATAAGTCACAAAAATGTTGCTAGGAAATTCAGCTTTCTTCGTATTTACAGGGAGAGATATTTCGCTACGTTAGTTAAGAAATTTTTTAATTTGAATGGATAAAGTTGTTTTAACATATTTTGCCTGTGTCGTTTAGTTAGTTATTATTTAGCTTTGAAAACATTGCAAGGAAATTTCCTTGCAATGTTTTCAAAGCGATACAGGCAAACTATGTTTATGCTTTTAAAAAATTAATTCAATTTGTTTAAAGCTAAATTATTTAATTAGTATAAATTAAATTAAAATATTACTTATATCATTACTAAATAAATTAAAATATTACTTATTTTATTAAAAAGAGTTGTCCTATGACTTTTTTTCCTACCCAGAAACCAGTTGTGACTTATCTTCTTATGACGTTTTTTTCGTACTGCACGATAACGCAACATTGTGACATTTCTTCTTGTGACTTTTATTCCTGGATTCGTATTTTTACCGCCAAATTTAACATTAGATGTGGCCCAGTGCATAACATTTCTTCGGGGCGCTTCTATTTTTGTATTTAGTTATTATTTTCAAACAAATTAAAATAAAAATGAAATATTCATACAATCTTGATGATGAATTTAACGTATGGATCAATAATCTATCTCTATGTAACATAATAAATCCTCAAACAAGTTTAGTCGAGGCATTTTACTTTTTTACTCGCAAAAAATTAAAAATATTAAAATATTTAAAAGACATTTTTTGAGGGCTTAAAATCTTGGGGCCCTGTATAGCTACACTATTTGCATTGTCGGCCCTGATTGTGACGGTTTCTGAAAGTTTGGTTAGGTTCCACGTTTCAAGTCCAGGGATGACTATCGGGAGGACGCATTGGTTATAGACCCTCCTTTTCAGGACTAATGGGTTCTTTTTGTTGGTGAATGTTGAGCCTAGGGTGATTCTTCGTTTGATTTAGACAAAAGGTTAAAACATTTGGTAGACTGTACAAACGTGCCTGGGGAAATAAGTGCTTTAGAAAAGACACAAAAGTAAAAATTTACAAAAAAAATCACACCTTACACAACCATCCTGCCCACCTACTGACTACCCTTCTATATGGTGTCGAATCTTGAGTCATCTACCACCGTCACCTATGCTTACTTGAACACTTACATCAGCGCTACCTCTGCACCATTCTCCGTGTGCACTGGATCAACTTCCTTACTAACATCGATTTTAAAAGTCAAAAGTATGGAAGCTCTACCAGATACACCTACGCTGGGCAAATCACATGTCGAGGAAACAAACATGACTATCAACTACCAAAGGTTTTACTATTCAATGAATTGTTCAATACTCAGCGAGACAGAAGAGCGCCACGAAAGAAGTACAAGGACTCCTTTAAAAGACGTCCACCTCCTATAGCCCCGACTACTGCCAGCGAGCAACGCAAGCTGCAGACAGGAAAACATGGCGGCAGACAATTTTCCAGGTTATCCCCTTTTTTGAGAAAAACCGCATAACCAATGTTGAGAACAAAAGACCTGTAAATTCCAAGTTTTAGTAGAAATTCATCTTCATCCTACTTCTCAAACGTTTTCTTGCAGTCGCTGCCCCGTATTGGTCTTATCAGCCATCAGCGAGTTTGCACCCAAAGTGCATCTTCGTTCATGAAGCCAAACCAACAACAACAACAAACCTGATGAAACGGTTTCGAATTCTACACACCAATCACAGGGGCATTTAGTTTAAATGCTGTTAGTATAAAAGCACGAACCCCACCTTGCCCCAACTCCAATCATTCGATTTTTAGATGCGCCCACTCATCTCTAAAAGGCACTTTTCGGTCGGTCGTCCCTAATATGTTAAATATCAATTTTCTCGGTTGGATTGGTATTAAACTTGGTCCAGACCTTCGAGTGAACCATCTTCACCTTCCTCCTCCTCCTCACCCTCCTCCTGTTACTACTACCAGGACGGTGTACGCATCGTTGAACTTAATACGTGATTTTTGCTGCTTACATATGTTGCTATGTTTATTTGTTCACTTATATAACTTTGTTTCGGTAATGTCACAATCGGGACGGGAGTCCCTCCCGTCCCGATTGTGGGAGGGAGTGTCATTTTTCAATGCAAGTCAGAAGTAAATTAGGCCAACGCAGTGAATCATATCAATGGATTAAAACATGTATCATTCTAATGACATTACTATGAATAGGTATCCAGGCCAGTAGGAACAAGTCTGACAAGAGCGAATGAGTATGTTCACTTTGAAAGCTGAAACGAGATCTCGTTTACGAAGTTAGAGAGGTACATATATTCACTCGTGTCTGTCTGTCCACACAATATCTCCAAAAGTTCTCAATGAATTTCAATGACATTTTGTGGAAGGGTGTGCCATGGGTGAAGTAAGAATAGATTAAATCTTGGGGCGTATCCAGGAATCTTTTACAGAATCTGTTTCAGAATCTGTTACAGAATCTTTTACAGAATCTGTTACAGAATGTGTTACAGAATCTTTTACAGAATCTGTTACAGAATCTGTTACAGAATCTGTTACAGAATCTGCATCGTATCTATTTATGAACTGGTTTCATTCAATTTTTAGTGACAATGGCGTTGACAGAGATATGCTCTCTCTGGGTGCTTTTTAGTTCAAAAGTAATTTCTGTGATCAGCGCTTATCAATAAAACCTACTTTCTGTAATATAATAGAAAGTAAGAACCGTAGATATTTATTTGGGATTTTATCAGTTTGTGTGTATTTAGATAGATTTTCATGAGGATTTTATATCGCCAATTGCTCGGGATGGGCATGCCTGTGATAAAATTCCAGAGTTGCATTTGTTTGACTTGGAATACTGATATCAGTGGTGTGGCTAGAAGGGGGGGGCATGGGAGCGGTGCT
>VCCN01004697.1:157022-168245 GCA_006491835.1 Architeuthis dux
AACGCAATTTTAACCAATCTTGAATACATCATTTTCAAAGTTTTCTGGGGGGAGCATACACCACCGCACCACCCTAATTAAAAAAAAACTTAGACGGTCAGCTTAACAGCTTAACAGGCGGGATCCGCCCCTGACGCCATCCTACTTTCTGCCGGCCACAATTTCGTCCATGGTCCCGAGGGATCCATGTTGTGAGTTGCGGTGTCCAGCAGTTGTCTGATATCGTTGCAATATGGCCTGCCCGTTGCCATTCAAGTTTGCTAATGGCCTTTAGAATACACCAGTCTTTTCTCTGATATATTGTACTGTTTTGGGATCTTTCTGTTGTATAAAAAGGGCATCTATTGCTTTCAGTGCTGAACTTGATCGGGTTGCACTTCCTTTATATGTAGTGCAGCCGCTTTAGCACTGAACTCTCCTGTCCTGTGCCGGTTTCATCTTTTCCCCTCTACCAGAGTAACAGAGGACGTCATCGTCGATATCGACGGACTGCCTTAAGCAGTAAGTAACCAGTAAGTAAGCAATGTGTAGGACTTCTGTAACAGAGATTCGCTAATATCAGTTACCATAATTAAATTACTTTCGTCCGCCCCCGGGAGTCAATCAATATGCGCACCAAAAAAGGAACTGCTCTAACGGAAAACACATCATTTGGGCGATTTATCTGGAACTGTTAATTATTCCTTTCATCCTCCGCGCTCTCTCTCTCTCTCCCCCTCTCTCTCTCTCCCCTCTCTCTCTTACTCATTACTAATTTCCACTCTTCGTGGAAGAACCTCCCACTGTAATATAAAAATACACTTAATACTAGAGCTCCTACTGTCATTACTTCTCCAATGCACTGAGATCTAACATGGGATTTGTGGTTTGTTACTTTTAGTAAATTTGACGATTTGAAGGCGAAGTATCATCTTATAAAATACCGATTCTGATTTCAAACTAATTCAATGGAATTTTCCGAAGTTCTCATTCATCATTTTTGAATGTGTACATGAATTTTCCACGAATATATGTTTATATATTCAATCTGCTTTCACATAGATATTTATGTATACACATGTGTTTATCTATGTACACACCTTAACTCTACCTCATGCAGAGTCTAACAGACACACATATACTCTCTCTCTCTCTCTCTCTCTCTCTCTCTCTCTCTCTCTCTCTCTCTCTCAATTAGCACATTTTTCGGGGAATTAGTTTTCCAGAAAGAAAACTTAGGAAGTAAATATGTATCTTCTTCCCGTATACTTTATCGCTTTTTGTACGCTGTGTTTCCTATGAGGAAACTCATTTGATATCCAACTCAAGGTCAACTGTAGATAGATAGACTTCTGTTTTCGGTGCTTTCAGCGTGATTTGGCCGTAGGCAACAACACAGTAATTGGTCGTATATGACCCTTTTATTGTCATCATCATTGTAGATCTGAATTGCCACCCTCTGGATGTTATCCTCATTGGCTCCTTTTATGAGATTTCTCAGTAGAAATGCAGTAGGTGAACTAATATTTATAAAGATTTGGGGCCCACCTCCACCTCTGCAAATTGTTAGATTGCGGGGCCTGTCTATTCCCACGCGCCGCCTCTGCTAATACTTAGTAGGGTAATCGAAATGTTCTAATACAGCTTCAAATCTATGATCAATACAATCGGATTCATTGATGCTTCAAATGGGATTATTTGTGTTTGTGGATTTATTGGGTCGGATGTTAGTTTCGCCTCTATGACAGTATGTTTCGGGATGTTATCATGTTGAAAAACCTCATATGATTTTGAGATATTTCTAGATAAAATTCATCATCCATCATTCTTTTAATTTGATACAACAGACCGACACCTTTTTGAGACATACAACCCCGCACCATGAAACTCCTTCCTCCGTGTTTAACTGTTGCTCTAAGGCAGTGCAGGTGGTACTCCTATCTTTCTGTGCCTCCGACCCTCAAAGCCAAAGATATTAAATTTCCATTTGTCACTCTATATCACTTTTGGCCACTTTTCCAAGCTCCAATCCTTATGCTCTTTGGCGAATAAGACTTTTTCTCGCCTATTCATTAAAGAAAATTAAAAAGCCGCACGTCCCATGAAGATAAATTGTTTTAGGCGATTCTTTATGGTGGTCATATTTTTGGCTCATATCGTTTTTTATATTGATGGCTGTCATTTTCCTATTGCTCATAAAAAGTCGATGAATACATATCCGTTTTTATGGTGGTTTTTCTCGCTTGTCCACATCCAGGCCAGGGTCTGATAAATGGCCCAATAATGGTTCCCCTATCAGCCTATATAACAATTTAATATCAATATTCATCAAGTTTTAATCACGCTCAGTTAAGCAATGGGAGATTGCTTAACTGAGCGTGATTAAAACTTGATGAATATTGATGTTGAAATATGAGATTTAAAAATTCAGAAATCTTAGCAGTAAGCAATATAAGGAAATTATCCACTCATAACCGGGATCTTGGGAAACAAATAAAATTCAAATTTTCAACACTTTTAATTATTTTTTAAAAATAAATTGTTATAGGGGTGTCGTACAGAGAGGTTGGGAAATGTATTAAGCATTCACAAAGTAAAGTCACACAATCGAAAACTTCAAACCAACATCGAAAAACTGTCTCTTCTGGATGTTTGTTCTTCACTCGTGCATTCCCCGTTGACTGTACCCTATCTCCGTCATATTTGATCCGGAAGAAGCCAAAGCACAAAGAGAGAAAATTCAAATACAAAATTTTAACATATTGCCTATACATGGACTTTTTGCGACACTTTCTCTGTCAAAATCAATCAAAACATACACACACACATGCATACATATATATATATCTAACTACCTCCCTTCTTTCATTCTCTCCCACTCACATCTACCAATTCAGGGTGGAAGCAAATCCAGTAGCAGCCAACACAGAGGCAGTCGACCGAATTGAGAACCAGATTATGCCGTTACCATTTCATCGGGAGCTTTTGCTATAAACACTCCTCAAATTCTTCAGTGGCTCGCCATGTCTGTATCTGTGCCAAGTTTTCAGGCTATATGTCTAACTAGGCTGCTGCCTGCTCAGTAGATTTCACATTGCAATTGCCACCATTACGAAAAATTGTCTTCAAGAAATTTCGCTCTGATATATCACGTTACAACAAGAACTGTTTTTAACCATTTCGTGTGCCTAGCCACATTAATATATACATAACTATGAATGTGGACTATAGTAGTTATGCTTGTTCATATGAATTTGGTTCATATGTTTGTGGATGCGATTACAGCATTACACATGTATACCCTATCACAGAGAGACACTGACGTATATACACTGACGATGAGCCAAAACATTATGATCATTTGCGTAATAAGGTGTTGGTCCTCCATGTGACCACAAAACAGCTCTTACCCGATCAGACATGGGCTCTAAAAAAACCTCTAAAGTTTTTCTCTGGGATCTGGTGCTATGATGTTAACAGCAGATCCGTTAATTGCTGCAAGTTATGTGGTGGAGCTTCTGCAGAGCAAACTTGTTGTTCCAGCACAATCCATAAGTGCTCAATGAGATTGAGATATGGTGAGTTTGATGCCCGGGCCACAGTGAAGTCTTCATCTTCCTGAAACCATTCACGGAGAATGTGATAGGGTGCATTGTCCTGCTGAAAGATGCCACTGCCATCGTAGAAGACTGTTGCCATGAAGGGGTGTACCTGGTCTTCAATGATGTTGAGGTAGGTGATACGAACAAAGTACCTTCCGCATGATAACAATGTTCACGTACCCTGCCGTCCACCTTATCCAGGAGAAACAGAGACCAAGCGACCTTCTTCCATTGATACAAAGTCCAGTTCCTATGCTCGCGTGCCCATTGAAGACGCTTTTCAGCGATGGACATTGGTTTGCATGGGTTACTCTGACTGACCTGCGCATACGCTGCCCTATTCGCAACAAGGATCGATGGACGGTTTCCTTCCTTCACTTTGATTAAAGCTATCTGCAATTTGTGCCGCAATATCCTTTCTGTTGGCTCGTAGTTGGTGGGAAAGCCTCTGTTGACTTCTCGCATCGATAGGTCTTGGCTGCTTTGTTGGCTGTTAGTGATTTTCCCTCCTCGGCTCACTGCCCATAAGTACGCACATCAACTGAAGATGAACACCCTACAAGCCGTTCCGTTTCGAAAATGCTCTGATCTAGTCTTCTGACTATAACCTTTATCAAAGTCACCGAAATATTTCTCATTGCCCATACCTGTAAAATTCAACACATCAAAATGAAGTACTCGAGGCCGGCTTATTTGTTTATAATACTCTAACCATGACATGCGCAATTGTTACGAGAGAGTAGCTGTCATTCCTGCCATATGTTGCTGGTCAAAATGTTTTAGCTCATCGGTGAATACGTCAATTCATTGTACAAAAACATCTATGCACATTTGCTTAAAAGTATGGCACCATATCGTTGAGTTATGTGCATATTACATATATATGTGTATACACACACACATACGCGCGAGCGCGCACACGCACACACACGCACACACACATATATATATATATATTCCGACGTGTGTGTTTGTGTGTGAATTATGTATGTATGCATGCATGCATGTATGTGTGTTTATTTGTGAATTCAATGACAAACAAAAATGTTCTAAAACGAATAATATTAGCATAGCGTTTTAGTTTTGGTTTTCGTACTTTTATTGATGATTGGACGATTCTTAGCTGAGTTGCCGGCTTTAATCCGACCCTGGGGCAACTACAAACGAACATTTTCTGATTCTGCATTCTAAGAATGTTTTCCCTTATTTTCAACCTCGTATTCTGTCTTGTATGCACCTAGAATAACGCCCATTTACAAACATGCGCATCTCATCTTCCATGAATGTCCATTTCAATTACAAGTGGTGATCAGACAGAGTCAAGTTATGTCGCGTTGGAACAGAGTCGGGGATTCAGTCGTAATTGTTTTTACTTGAGACTCATTCAGAACACAGTTGGTTCACAGTTCACAGTTCTTAGTCCCAGTTGTTCGGCAATAGCCTTGTCTCTTCTATGGGCGAGACAATTCCACTCGTCCTGGGATCAGTCTCCCATGCAGCACTTCCCCATGGCACTAAACGAGGGAGGGTCAGTGAGCACGCACTGACGCCTGCGGCAATATGCCGATGGAACTGCACCCACATATGCACAAAATAAAAAAGGCCTTGTATCACACCCCATCCCCGTGGGTGGATGTGTAAATACCCTCATTAAAGAGTAAACAATCGAAAGAAGTACAAATTCAGGCTTTGTAAGTCTCCTTACTTCACACACTTAAAAAACGAAAAACTCTTTCACAAAGTCGCCCAGAAATATAGATGTTCATAGTCTGATTAGATTCAGGAATAAGAAGGGTAAATTATCGATCTTCGTTACTGACTAAAAAATATTTTTACAAGTCCTAATTTGCTCCAATGACAAATTATAAAATTGTTTCTATTTGATTCTCGGGATGTGTGACGGCTTAGCGGCTTAGATGTTCACTTCACACTAATGCCCTTGGAAAAGCCATGAATCCATCTCTTCTCCCCCACCCCCAACTATGGATAAATGGTAGGGCAGATTGGGTTCTCTAACTATGGTTGACAACCAATCTAGGAGACGGAGAACTTTGATTACAAAACTAGCCTCAATTGGGATGTGCTCCGCCCTTGACACATTCATAATGAAATCATCTGTGGTGCCCCAACGACCCTGCACTGGGTTACGGGACACGTTACGTTATGTGTGAAGTATGACAAGTCAGACCGAGGAGATACATTTTCCTGGCTTAATGTTAATTTCCGTTGGTCAGTCTTATGAAACATCGTCATCGTCAGGCCAAACCGTTAAGATCAATGTAAATTTGCTGTATATTTAAAACGTCATATATCTGTCTCTGTCTGTCAATCTCGTATTTGATAAATAAACTTCTTGAAGATCCTTTTTATTACTTCAGAAATCAGAGTAACTCTCTAAACAGGTTTTCTTACCATATTTGTGTCCATGTTATTGTTTCTTATCTGATTCTATTGTAGACATGGGCGCGCCCATTATTTGAGTATCGCCTTACGACCTGTTCTCAGTATTTTTCCGCTCGAACAAACACGCCAATTACCTACTGCACTTATTGAGGGAGGATAGTGCAAAAACAGACGGCAATTGAATAGTACGTAGTGTCTCAAAAGTGACTATACCTTTTCTTTTTCAGATTTCTGTCCAATCTCAGTGAAATCAATATGAATCGATAGCCCCATGTCTGAGAAATGTTTTGACACTTTAGTTTATGTGTACCGATTTTCAAAGGTGTTCGTCTGTATGATTTTAAAATTTTAAATAAGTGTATAGACACTCCTCCTATATTCTACCTGATTTCAGTAGTGCTGTCGTCTGGATAGCCCCCCTGATTCCTAGTTCCTTTTTGCCGGACTCCGAAAACTATTGGTATTACCGTCACCTTTATGTTCCTCAATCTTTTCAGTTCTCTGGCAAGGTCTAGGTATTTATATAGGCGAAATCCACTATCTGACACGTTCTTTTCTATTTGTTCACTGCAATTAGATCTGGTCTTCTGGCCTGGATTGGGCGATCCGTTGTTTATGAATCAATATAATCTGAATATTCTTTTTCCACAATAATTTCTGAAGAAATCTCGAAAGTACAATGAAAAATCATTCCTTGGTATTCATGCTTTACTGCTAGCCACTTTTCACATCTCTATCAGCTCCGCTTCGTAACTCTTATGACCTAACATCCAATATAATCCATTCTTGTACAGTTGCGGCAGAGAAATTGGTTTCGGTTGCCTTAATCGGGAACAGGTTCCAATGCCAGTAAATAACAGATTCCAAATTCCATGGTAATCACTCTGTATCCAACTGGAAGACTGGCTGTAAAAAAAACATTCGAAAAACACAGCTTTTTTCAACAGTCGAGCAAGGGTCTGGTGCTTAGAGCAAGGGTCTGGTGCTTAGATCAAGGGTCTGGTGCTTAGAGCAAGGGTCTGGTGCTTAGAGCAAGGGTCTGGTGCTTAGAGCAAGGGTCTGGTGCTTAGGTTATCAAAGAACTGTACAAACTGGAGTCTTATTTCCGAGTGGTCTTATAAAAATAATCACACAAAGGTATGTGCCCTAAAATATTCACTGATATAAATAAACCCAAATATAACATCCTGATTCTCCAAGGAGAAGGGAAGAGTTGGGTTATGAGCACGTTAGAAACGTAAATAAAATACGAATCCAAAGAGCTTTCATGTAAACCAGGGAATGGTGTTGCTGGTAAGAGCCTGATTCAGGCAAGACTGAGTTTCGAATTTCAAGGTACCTATTCTCACCTATTGGGAGTCTCTCCTTGCACAATCTTCATAACCATCTTGCACTTTTACAAAAATAATTATTGCACTTCGCAACTGCGGGCGCCGGGGCTCTAGGGGCGCAAGCGGAGCTACCGTTTAAACCTTTTACTTTTGTGGAGGGCGTAAATTAAACAATTTGCAGGGTGCGGCCGCCACTGCATATGAGAAATGTCAGAAACATAACGGTCGATGTATCTTTCGTTAGTATTATACAATAGGTTGATTATTCCCGAATGAACAACGCAAATGCCTAAGCATAAGTATATGTACATAATTACGTAGGTGCTTAATAAGTGTATATGCACGCCTTCGTACTCGCGCGCACACAGAGATATCATGGAGTATACGCAATTAACATCTTTCATGTTGACAATCCCATTATATTACTACTAGTTAACTCATGCCATCAAAAAATGATGGCAATATTTAAATAATTTTGCAATTGCGTTGTACTTAAAAATATCAAAAACATTATGTTGCTCTGCATTTTCTTGTTTATGTTCAACCAGAATAAACCCGGATTTTTACGCATTTGCAGAAAAATAAATAAATGAGTAAAGAAGACTACTCTATAATTAGCATTTAACAGTTATCTCCCTGACAAATGTTACAGACAAAAAATATAGCCAATCACGCGGCGTATTATATAAGTAGATTTCGGTGTTCAACAAGGGCCTCTCCAAAACTTTGTGAAAATTGTGCTTTTTGGACAGATTCTTGCCCAATGCCTAATCGCATTTTTTTACAGATATCATCACTGCATATATCGGGTTTACGTATTTATGTTTTAAAATATTTCATCTGCTATATGTATATATATATCTGGATTCCATTATAGATAAATACACAGATTATGTCCAGTCACTACTATCTCACACCGCCTAATATCATGGGAATGGTGCAAGCTTTGGTGAACTGATAACAACTCTTCTTTTTCACCGTTATAACCCATGTTTAAATTCTATCGGTTTAATTATTTTAATAATTTTAATTTTTTTTAAATTTTCATTTATTTATCCTTCTGAGTGTTTTTGTTTTTACCTTAAAATCAGTATTTCACTGTTCTTACTTATTAATCATTGCTGGTCGAAATCTGAACTAGCAAAGTGGAACAGGACAGTGGGGGGGGGGTGTTTCACGCTTCTTGGAAACTTTTTTTACTCTGGACTCTTACTAAGTCAAGACTTAATAAACTCGTAGGGGTGTGATACTGGACCTGGGCTCAAATCTGCTCAGGCCGCTATACTATCGGATCACCCCTATGCTCTTGTTGGAGTGATCAGGGTCTGTACTTAAAGCTGTATTCAGCAGTACTGTCATGTGGATCTGCACCAACAGCCACAGACAACCGCACTATTATGATATTCTGCAATCAAAGTTGTAGACAGCCGCTCCATCCTGGTTCTCCTTCAAAGGGTCAGTAGAACCCTATAGCCAGCTTAGGCTTCTACCAACTACGGGATGTTCACGTCCTGTGGTTTAACCACAGTTCAGCCTTGCTGTCGGAACCTTCCAGCAAAGGGGCGGAAGACCCCCATAGCTAGCGCGGGCATCTGTCAAACCTACGACCTATGGTCCCTGCTCCTATTCGCGCCACTCCGGTGGGCCATAGGATGCAAACCCTTGGTTTAAAGGGTGGGGTCGACCCTGGGAAAGTCGCACTTCACCTTAAAACTACACTGCTCCACACATTGGCCCCGCCGTCTATGGTCCAAATGCTGTGGAAAACCATCCTCAAAATTCATTCATTCATTTATATATTTATTTATTTCCAGATCATGATCTTTGACCTGGTCAAATTCTTTGGTTTTCCTATAATGATTTCAACTCCTTTTCTTCCTCTTCTTTGAAGTTGGGGTAGTAGTAAATAGTGATTAGTCTCCTGTCTCTTCTTATTTTACCATTTTAGGGTTTAATTATTTCAAATAGATTCAGGCTGTTTCTATATTTGTATATTTTAATGACAGGTTTAGTGCTACTGGATTTTCTTTTTGGATTTTTGTGTGTGTATATTTTACATTAGGTGTTTTTTCTGATTTTTTATTTATGTATATATTTATGTATATATACATACCTATGTATACATATATATATATGTATACATATATATGTATACATAGGTATGTATATATACATTCCGTAAAGATGACTTAAACCCACTATAC
The DNA here is from genome assembly GCA_006491835.1 of Architeuthis dux. Taxonomy (NCBI): domain Eukaryota; kingdom Metazoa; phylum Mollusca; class Cephalopoda; order Oegopsida; family Architeuthidae; genus Architeuthis; species Architeuthis dux. The sequence goes on from VCCN01004697.1 coordinate 166,542, forward strand.
ATTAGCACTAAATCTAACCACCCACCAGCAATAATTAAACAACTGCCTAAATCTATAAGCACTAGAATAGCCAATAATTCATCTAGCATAGCTATATTTAACGAAATTAAGGACACCTACAATAAAGCATAAAAACAGCGGCTTCATTAACACACTAGAATTCGTAAACACCAATAGACTAAAAGCAAAAATAGAATTAGAAATAGAAAATGCATCTGGTGTAACCCACCATAGTGCAAATGTAACATCGGAAAAATATTCTTAACATTAATAGATAAGCACTTCCCTAAAGACAACCCATTAAACAAATATTCAATAGAAATACAATAAAAATCAGCTACAGCTGCACTAGCAAGATGGCAAATCTAATCAATACACATAACAAACAACACTAGAAAAACACCATAACAAGACACAAAAACCAACAACTAGTTGCAAGTTGAATTCCCCCGCGATAAACAATGCTTAAAAACAAACATGGTATACAAGGCAGAAGTCTACACACTAGAAAACCCACAGACTAGCAAACGCTATATCGGTGTCACCAAACGAAAATGGAGGGAGATTCGCGAATCACAAAGTTAGCTTAAATACAAAAACAGCACTATGCTATCAAAATATATCTGGGAAATAAAAGAAAAGGGACTAACCCTACAAATTAAATGGTCCATTTTAGTACACGCCCGCCCGCCGAATAGCCTACACAATAAATGCTGGCTCTGCCTCGAGGAAGAGTTTAGAATCCTAACGTTCATAAATAGAAATACACTATTTAACCACAGAACGGAAATATTCTCTGCGTGTAGGCACAAACGAGCATTCCAGTTAAAAAGCTAGAGACACAAAACAAAAACAAAAACAAAATACCAAAATACTCCAGTGACCAAGTCACAAATGTCAACCACCCCAATAGTTTTAAAAAAGGTGTGTCCTCTTAGACATAATAATCATAGAAAATGTACGTTTATGTCCATCCGTAAAAAAATATCGGCCCATTAAATCACAACAAAAAAATTAATAAATTGTAGATTGTTTCAGTTTCATTTTTTTTTTTACATATCTTTACTTACATCACGTGAGAACAGAATTGAACCGATGGCAACAGAAACAGTAAAAATTTAATTTTCAAAAATCATTTAAAAACAGTAAAAATATCTATATCTATAAAAAAGATTTTAATGCTAAGATTATTTATCTTTTTACGGAAAATAGCGATAAATCATATTTTACCAAATGAAGGAAAAATATTGGCAATTAGAGCAGTAATTTTTTTTTTTCGCAGTTTTTAAAAAAGAACATTTTTTACGGAAATTTCGAAATTAGCTTTTTCAAAAACAGAAGCAGAATTTATATGTTCATGGTCTTGACTAAATAATGTAAAAAGATCGGACGGATCGATTGAAAATAAATAAATGAAAATTTAATGAAATCATCAAATTTTTAAGGGGAGTGTATTTTTTTCCCGAAATTTGGAATACAAACTGATTTTTAAAAAATTCATCCTTTATTCGATAAGTATTGAAAATGTTATTAAAATCCAATCAGTAGTTGATGGGTAGCAAATATTTAAAATCTAGGTATTTTTTGCTCGTTAAAAGAGGGAGAAATTTACTCGTAATTACTACGGAACAGAACTTGTTTATATCTGCGCGTATATTTACGCTATTTTGATTCAATAATATCTCTGGTTCTATAAGGTGTACA
>VCCN01004697.1:171848-184362 GCA_006491835.1 Architeuthis dux
GAGAGTGGAGGATCTCCCCGTATTTAAAATTCACACAATTAAATACTTTGAATGTGTTTCAGCAGGATCAAGGAAATGTTCGTAATAGTTAGCATGTATTAGAACGAAAACAACAGAACAGGTGTGGCACTTATAAGCGTTTTGCCTTTCCGGTTCTCATTGACATATCCTCATCTAGAGAACTAAACAACTCTCGATATTATATCTGCGAAGACAGATTTTTCAAGTTTCTCTTTACACCTTTTGCTATTTTTGTGTATGAACAATGATATTCACGAACAATTCTGATGTTATTTAAAACGTTAGCATTGAATAATTGTTCTTAAGCCTGTGCTTCTTCACTGCACTGAAAGAGTGGAGGCAGATTCCACTTGAAATAAAATGTGTTACTTTACAGACTGTTGAACTCCAAATAAATATCATAAACAATGATTTGTTAAATCGATGTTATCTGCTATCGTTTGTTCCAATAGCTGACTTTAGATTCACATTACTGAGGAGAACCTGAATATGTTTCAGTGTTATTATGTAGTTACGGTGTGAGTTAAGGTAAAACAATGTAATAAAATACGCAACTGCGAAGCAATATAACGTATTTAGTCATAATAAAACCAAATCACTGAAATCAGCCAAAGAGATTGTTCGAGGAATGCAGTATGAACTCTGTTTGAATCATACAGCTGATTTAATAAAACCGATAAAATAGATGTAATGCCATGATCCCCCAATTGCATTGAACCTGCATTACACATATATTTAAATACATGAATATATTATTCTATTATAATAAATTATAATTATATGATCATAATAAATATAATAAAGCATTATAATAACTGTATCTTCACTGCATATATAAATGAATGTTATTTACTTAAGTTTCCATCTTCAGAGGTTAAACTATCTTAGTTACACCTGATCGACCTTCATATACAGATACTGGGACCAATTTAAAAAAGCCATATAACTCCCAAAGCATAATTCCTTTTTATAAAAACCCATACATCATGGTAAAGCCGACAGTCAGAAATCTGTACTCATAATACGGTAGTGAAGATATAACCGAAAATCAAGATATGAAATTGAATTTAAAAACTAGCCATTCAAGATGACTTCATGGACAAAGTTTGGAGACGTTGAATGGCCTTCAATGGAGGCATTTAAAAGGAGTTTTGGTTTTTTAAATTATTATTTGGTCAAAACTTGTAACTATCCTTATCCGAATGATATATATTTTTTTATAAAAAGAATTAAACTTATATAAGAGTTATATGGCTTGTTATTGGTTCCATTATCCTGGATCACCCTGTAGTTAGTCGATATCTCGTTCATTAAAGATTTTTCCTGAACCATCTCCAGTGGATGGAGCGACACGGAAATTGACACATTGATTAATCATTCTCCACACAGCTTCCATCCAGAGTTACACTCTTCTCCCATCGTGCAATTGTGGAGACCTTTATTGTAGAACTGCGCTGGTTGGGGGTGCCTGCTTATCAAATATAATTTCATGGGGTGGTGGAAGTCATGATGATGATACCAGGTCAGCAGAATAAGGGGTAGTAGCCACAGGAGCGTGCTTACATTTGTGCGACATGGAAGTTGTGTACTGGTGCATTGTCTTTGCTGAGCATACCACGTCTAAGAGTTTTGATGGCTTCCCGTAATTTCAATAGCAATGAGGAATAAGAAGTCCCGGTTTTGGGTGATGGGGAATCACCGTGCTTCCATTGTTTGGACTGTGCTTTAGTCTCTGGGTCAAAGTGATGAACCTACGTTTCATCCTGTGTAATTAATGGAGCGAAAAAGTTCATGGGAACAAATCTTTAATGAACCCTCCTCGTAATATGAATTCTGCGTATCAATAGTTTATATTGTCACCATTTGTTTTGTTCATAGTTTGATAGCCGCAGACCGAAGGTCCATCACAATGTTTTATTTATATTGGTATAAACATTATTTTAAAAAGGGCATTTTCATCGTTAATGTTACTCAACAATTTTGAAATTGAAATATAAATATAGTAATATAACTGCTAGTAATAAACAACGAATATATTTGTTTAAAAACGTCATTTTTTCTTTGTGATTATCTGCTCAGAACATTTGAACGAATTCAGCAGTAAAAAGGAACAACATTCAATTTGTGAGTTGAAAGAAAATCTTTTGAAAGACGATAGTGGGAGAGTTGTTTCAAGCCTGTCTGTAAAAACTACTTTTGTCATTTGACTTCGGCCCTTCGAAAACTGAAGACGGTCGCTACGACCGTCTTCAGTTTTCGAAGGGCCGAAGTCAAATGACAAAAGTAGTTTTTACAGACAGTCTTGAAACAACAAGTCAGCGTTAGCTGAAAGATCGCTGGTAAAATGAAATAAGCATTTTTCAACCAATCAGTTGAAGACATGTGTACCCCTTGCCCGGAGCCTCCTTTTTTCCATAAATATGATATGTCTACTTGGTTTAACCAGTTATAGTGACAACGGTCACTGGGGTTGACTGAATGTCTATCACACTTTACTACTCACACACACACAACCACATATATCAACACTACTCACTAACCCCCCAACACCCGTCAATGTGGCAATTTAAATATTCACCACTCAATGTGTCGATTCAACGATTCAACTATTCAACTGATACACTACATAACTGTACATTACTAAAAACACTTAAGGAAATTTTCAAGCCAACTTTAGTCGGAACTTATTGAAATTATAATGAACTTCACTACTCCACTCTTCTTCGATTCAGCTCAATATAGAACAAGTATTAATGAATCTTTCGTTATTGTTATTGTTACTGGTTCGTATTCTCATTTCCATTCACTTGAAGCCTGCTTAATGTCGCTAAATGCACCCAATCCCACTCATGTCCACTAGCCAATCCCCAACTTAACCTGCTACTACATTACCAAAGAGCGTCTAGAGACAGAGCTCCAGGCAGTAACACAACCTGAGTTTAAAAACCGCTGACCTTGATTCGACCTTGACAAACCGGTGACTCCGTTGTGATTCGAGCACGAATTGTGACCCCAAGAAAGGACACGCAGCAAATTTTACATATCAAATTACACGCAAAAAGCCCTATTACTGCAACAACCGGTTAACCCCGAAATGGAACAAACGGCAAAAGGCTCACCTCCATAGAAAATAGTAAACATACTTTTCCAAATGAAACCCTAGATTTCAATGAAGTCTAATATCGTTATTTTCGATGCGTATTGTGATTTGTTTCTTTGCCTTTTGCGTTCCCGTTGTCTTATTAAATCTTCACAATCCGCATTCCTTTCTCTCTCAACATATTAACATTCTGTTGCACCTTGGAAAAAGTTGGGTTTTTTTTAAATGACTACTTCAACAATTCTTGCAAGTTATAAAGTGCAGTAAAACCTAAAATGCATTGCCCGTTTTCATTCTTTTTTGGTACAAGTGGATTCAATCTGGATTTACTCGCAAGTCTTTTCTTATTACCTTTGGTAACTGTTTGTTACCACAACCAATATACTTTTGGGTGTTTTCTTACCTACTGACGTTATTATTATAATATGCTGATATTAGTCTCGAGACTGAAGAATAAAAAGGACTATAAAAAGAAAGAACAAAGAGTAAAAGCAACAATGTATAGTTCTTCTATAAAGGATAGATTTCTATTCTTCAATAAACAATAGTATCAGATCGTTTTGGTAGATAACCTTGTGTTCCGTGGCTGAAAACCGAAAAGAACCGCAAGACGATTTTTGCGCAATTAACAGACTAATTCCTTATTTCCAGTTAACGAGGTCTTGTCTAAGAATTCCAACTTTGAACCTATATGTAAATCAGAATCTATTTATGTCTATGCCTAACACAGAAGCATTAGACTAGCGGAATATTTTACGTGACTGAATGGGTGTAGTTGTTGCTGTTATCTTCCACTTCGTTTTTCTTAAGTCAGTTTGGCATAACTATCATTTCTGAAGATCATGGTGTGTGTTTGGTAGAACAAGAGCGCTTTTTATACATCATGGCTTCCTTCAAGGGAATAAAAAAATTATTACACATAAACCAGCTTGAAATAATACATTCAAAATTCAAACAGCCTCCAGTTTCATACATTAAAATACAGAAGTGTAGAGATCAGCACACATACACACACTTAGATGAAACCGGGAACAGTGGGTCACGGGGCACAGTGGATCACGGGGCACAGTGGATCACGGGGCATAGTCAATCAATATGTTTTCTTACAAATGCGAATACACAACAGGACGGCTACTGCTTCCTTTTCTCAAGTCAACATACCCGCCATCTTATTTTGTGAGAGACTTGCCTGCTTGACCATTGCTGTACAATAGAACCTAAAAGTAAACAAAAAAATGACTTCGAAACATTGCGATATTCTACTTAATAATTAATGAAAATTGGTTTTCCGTTTCTTTGGATTGAAATTTGGTTTTTTTTCTTTCTACCAAAGCCAAGTTTAATTACGTTTTTAAAATAGGGTGTCGATGTCTGCTGGATTATTTCTTCCAATGTTGTTATTTAAGTTCCCTATATATATATACTTATATTTTTTTTAGGCACGAATATAATGCGGCTCTCTTATGTCGACAGTATGAAATCAAATGATGGATAATTTTATCCGATTGACAAAATATGATAATTATAATGACATTTTTATTAGCGAGAGCCTATATTTGCCCGACGTCGGTGTGAGCGACTGCTAAACGAGCGGCCTAAATTGTAAATGTGAATATATATATAGGGAACTTAAATATATATATAACCAGTTCGTTGAGTTTGTCATTAGATAGGATTCGATTTTGATTGCCATGTGACAGCTGTCGTATCAGTATAACTTGTCATAATTGACGTATTTTTCTTTAGCGAGAGAAGAGAATAAGCAACATTTTCGGCATATATTTTTTATTTTAACATTAGTAAAAATACGACTCAAATGCAAACATGATTTGTGTAGTTTACGGAGAAGATACTGTGAATGATCGAACGCCTCAGAAGTTCTTTGCGGAGTTTCCTGCTCGTGACTTCTCACTGAACGATACTCAACGACTGGGTAGACCCGTTGAGGTTGATAGTGTTCAAATCAAGACATTGGGACTTGAGAATAATCAATGTTATACGACGCGGGAGATGGCCTACATACTTAAAATATACAAATCAAGCAATGCAAAGCATATGCACGAGCATTGTAGACGCTTTGATGCGTTGCTTCCACATAAGTTACGCGGAAAAAACTACATGGCCGTAATTTCCATGTGCGATTCGGTACCTAAACGTTACGGAAAGGTTCCGTGTTTTAAACAAATATTAACAGGCGATGAAAGATGGTTACTTTACAATAACGTGGAAAGCAAGAGATCGTGGTGGAAACGAAATGAACCACCACTAACCGTACAAAAGGCCAGCGTTCATGATGCAGGTGATGATATGTATATGGTGGGATTCGAAGGGAGTCTTCTACTATGAGCTCCTTCCAGTTAACCAAACGATTGATTCGAACAAGTATTGCTCCAAATTAGACATATAATGCAGCAATTGACGGAAAGCATCTGGAATTAGAGAAAATGTGTAATATTCCACGCTAGACCGCATGTTTCTTTGGTGACCAGGCAAAATGGTTGCAACTTGGTTGGTGAGTTTTCACTCGTCTGTATTCACCAAATATTGCACCTTCAGCTTACCATTGCGGTCTTTACATGATTTTCTTAATGAAAAAAATCCCCCCCCCCCCCCGGAAGACTGCCAAAGACACCGAGGGCAGTTAATTGCTGAGAAAGATAAAACGTTCTGCGAGGATGGAATTAAGGAATTGCTTGAAAGATGGCTGAAGATAGTGGAACAAAACGGTAAATGTGTTGTTCAATGAAGTTAATGTCAAGTGGTTTAAAATAAACTAAATGATATTTCGCATCTTTCAAATACAAATACTGGCGACATTGAATACCACAATGAAGGATTTGTTTGCTGTTAATGTTTATCTTCAAACTCATATCATTTGCTAAGTGAAACAATATTTAACATGGAAGAACTATGCGCTCACTCATAGACCAGAGGCTCATAGAGTCATGGAGTTGTTCCTGCAATCCGTATTCATTTATCCAATATGTTGACAAGGCCAAGTGTTAATGACAAGGTCATTCGGGTGAAGATAAGCTGGATAATGAGAACATTAGTACCAATCAAATTGACTTTTAAATTGATGGTGGGAATTAATTAGTACAGCACCTACAGACAATAAAATCCTCATCGTGTCATCTTGTCGACGATCAAAACTAATTTAGTGACTCCACAGCTTCTTGAGTGATGATAAAAATAGAATCAATTTAAATGGATTACTGGAAACAGGTTAAAACAATTACAATGGAAATTCGATTAACTTTTGCACATCCAATTAAGTTCCTTTTAGGTTTTGTTTGACCAATGTCATCTTTGTTTTTTCTTCAAATGCTGTACGTCGATATTTACACAACTTGGTTACGACAGAGTAGGCATACACTGACCGCAACCACACCTCGCTAACGGACTCAGTTCTGGCCAACTCTTTTCAGCTGGGTCAATGTCAATCCAGTCTTTGCCCCACTCACGACTGATCTTCCCCAAGTCTGACTTGGTCTCCCAACCTTTCTCTTCCCATGTGGTGCTGATGCAAGTATGTCTTACGCCCAACCCCACTTCTTTACCCGAGCTTGGGGCCAGCAAGATGGTAAAAAAGGAACATGATGGCGGAGTTACAACGGTTCTATAATCAAAAAGATGCTGAGATATTTACCATTGACCATTAGGCTGACGAGGGGTCCGGAAGGGAGGGAGGCCGAGAGAAAAAGTTAGTTTAATTGAGTGTATAAAAATCGTTTAATTGAATGTACAAAAGAATGGTTTAATTGAGTATTAAGAAATGGTTTGGATTGAGTGTTCAAAAAATGGTTTGGGTGTTCAAAAAATGGTTTAAGTGTACAAAGAAATACTTTAATTGAGTGTACAAAAAATGCTTTAGTTGAGTATACAAAAATGGTTTAATTGAGTGTTCAAAAAATGGTTGCATTGAGTGTACAAAAGATTGGTTTAATTGAGTGTACAAAAAATGGTTTCATTGACTGTTCAAAAAATGGTTTGAGTGTACAAAAATAACAATGCTTTAATTGGGTGTACAAAAATGGTTTAATTGAGTGTACAAAAATGGTTTAATTGAGTGTACAACATTTGGTTTAATTGAGTGTTCAAAAAATTGTTTGAGTGTTCAAAAAATGGTTTGAGTATACAAAAAATGGTTTATTGAGTGTACAAATATGCTTTAATTGAGTATAGAAAAAATTGTTTAATTGAGTGTACAAAAGAATGGTTTCATTGAGTGTTCAAAAAATAGTTTGAGTGTTCAAAAAGTGGTTTATTGAGTGTGCAAAAAATGGTTTAATTGAGTATACAAAGAATGGTTTAATTGAGTGTACGAAAAAGATGGGTTAATTGAGTGTACAAAAAATGGTTTGAGTGTAAGAAATAAATGGTTTGAGTGTACAAAAAATGGTTTAATTTAGTGTCCAAAGATGGTTGCATTGAGTGTATAAAAGGATTTCATTGAGTGTACAAAATAATGGTTTAATTGAGTGTACAACAAAATGCCTTGATTGAAAGTACAACAATGGTTTAATTGAGTGTACAAAAGAATGGTTTAATTGCGTGTACAAAAAATGGTTTCATTGAGTGTTCAAAAATGGTTTAATTGGGTGTACAATAAATGGTTTAATTGAGTGTACAAAATATGGTTTAATTGAGTGTTCAAAGAATGGTTTGAGTGTTCAAAAATGGTTTAATTGAGTGTACAAAAATGCTTTTATTAAGTGTACAAGAAATGCTTTAATTGACTGTACAAGAGATGGTTTAATTGAGTGTACAAAATTGGTTTAATTGACTGTACAAAAAATGGTTTAATTGAGTGTACAAGAAATGCTTTAATTGAGTGTACAAAAGAATGGTTTGATTGATTGTACACAAAATGTTTTCATTGAGTGTTCAAAAAATGGTTTGAGTGTTCAAATAATGGTTTCATTGAGTGTACACATGAGTATCTTGGGTGATATTTCAGTACATTTGCATATATTTCTTTCATATCTGGACTATTACCAATACTATTTTGTTTTCTAAAATTAAAAATAAATGAATAAAAGTCCTGTAATTGATTTATATATCTTTATATATACATGTAGTACACTTTATATTATACATAGTACAACGATATAAGTTATTTAACGTGACAACGTCATTTTGATCTATTCAACGAAGTGTGGCGGGGGGGGGCTTACTAAAGCTAATCCTAGGGGCCCGAGTCATAGATAATCGGGCACTGGTCCTACTGCATATCATCAAGTAAAGGCTGATACAAAGGTGACCCCATAGTGTGGTCAAACAAGCCAGGTAAATACCTGTCAAACGTGTTAAATCGAGTTATGACACGAGTGGATAAGATGTAATCCTTGTTAACCTGTCATTTAACAAATGAACTTTTTACTGATTAAATCAGATACTTCAGGTTAATTTGCTTACAGACAAAAATAATGAAGCTTAACTTACAAAATATCCGCTTTATGTCAGGATTAGTCATGCTGTTTTTATTGTACATTTGTTTAGTTATTTGGTTTTAATGAAATTATTCAAGTTCGAGCCCCAAACCAACCATTGAAAATTTGAGATTATCTTGTTTATGTTTTTATATATGTAATTAAGTACGTGAGGTTCACCTTAGAAATTCTTATTTATCATGACGAAGCCTATTTCTTATCTACACCTTTTAGCCAGTGTTGCCAATTTAGCGCGTTTCGCGCTAGATTTAGCGCGTTTCTTGTTTTGCCATTGCAAAAAGCGCTAAATTAGCGCGTTTTCGCCTAAAACATTTTGGCCGTTTTGGGCCATTTTCTGGCTATTTCTAGAGACTTTTTGGCAATTTTAAAAAATTTTGCACTTTTTTAGCGCTTTTTGGCTGTCAAGCTAGCGCGGAAATATTTTTTGAGTTGGCAACACTGCTTTTAGCATGTAGGGTATTCCGATAATACTACATGGTGCGTAGGGTAAATGAGGACAATTTTTTTTTTCTGAGCAAAAAACAAGTATATTTTCATGAAAATTTGTACACATGTTCTTAAATAGATATTTTACAAGTTTATTCTAAATAACAGCCTTCAGCATCAACGACCGGAAGCGTTGGCATGCCCGAATCAAATGGTCTTTATACATTTCTGGCATTATTTTGACAAAGAGAATTTGAGATTGTCTTTTGTTTTGTGTATTGTGGGGATGTAGATTGGTCCCCCTTTCAACAATTGGTGCAAATGTTTATTGCCTTCTTCCGAGTGATCATTTTTTCCTGTTTTTCAATAAGACTTTTAAACAAGTTAACTGGTCTTGTAATGTAGTGAATGATGATTGTATACAAAGAGATTAATTTGACGTGTCATTGAACTCAGGAGATGCGAACATAATACACAGGAAAAGGAAGTCGTGGTCTGCAAATGAAATAGATGAATTAACGAATGACTGAACGGATATTATACAATGCCTTTTAATAAAAGAACTATCCAGCTACTAATTGGATCGATGCGAAATCAAATGGACAAGGGCTTTTATCTTGCAATGGTTAACTATTACTCTTCACCACCTCCCACAGTGTAATTCAGTGAGTGATTGAAATGAATTGTTTGTATCACAGTTCAGAACTGGAAAGATTAACAAACAAGCGAAAGTTTCTTAGCCATGTTGATAAATCCTATACAAAATGCATTGTCATTTACTGACAATGCATTTTGTATAGGAAAGCAATTCAAGTCTTTGTCTGAGATTCGTGTTGTTGTTTCCTGTTGTTCTTCCGCCTCTGAAAGATAAAAGGATTGACTGAAAAAAGGTTTTCAATTCCTGCCGGTTAATTGTGTTGTACTAAGAAAAATATCAAACCATTTTGGCAACAGATGCGTGTATATAGAATAGGATTATAGTGATTTGGACCTGCGCAGGATCGCCCTCTCTCTCTCTCTCTCTCTCTCTCTCTCTCTCTCTCTCTCTCTCTCTCTCTCTCTCTCTCTACATCAAGATATCTGATCATGGAACAAAGTACGGAGGGAATCAGAGTTGAGGAGAAACATTTGAATTTCTATTTCGTCAGTTACATTTCTCGAAGCGTCAGTCCATATCAAAAACTTACATTTCTCGAAGCGTCAGTTCATATCAAAAACTTCTGATTTGTTGATGGGAAAAGATGATTCTGACTTTAGCTAGTAATTTCTAATTAAGATAAATGTGAGAAAATTCTTTGTCAAAGATTGATATTTAAGCAAAGCCATAACATTGTTTGAGGCAATAATAGTATTATGACGTGAGGTGTGTAACCTTCTTTGATTTATAGCCATTGTTTGCAAAGTTCTTTTCGCAAGTGGATCGTGACAGACCACTGAGATTTAACGCTCTAATTGTCAAGTGTATCCATGCACGACAAAGCCAAAGGACAAGCCCCAAATGTGCTTCATGAAAGGCCAGATAATCCTGAGAATAGGCACCATCAATATCAGAGGAGTCCAAAACGAAGCCAAACAAAAACAATTGCAGATGAAAACAGTGAAGCAAAAACATCAAAAGAAAACGACTTGACTGGCTGGGACACCTACAAGATTACAACCATCACCACCCACCAGGCAAGCCCTAGCTTAAATACGACCGCCCAACAAGACCAGCAGGAATACTAAAAACATCGTGAATTGCTCAAACACGGAAAGAGGTCAAAGGGTTGACCCAGAATGAACAACACCCTGGCCAATGACCATCAAGCTTGGAAAGTGCGGGTTGCGCGCGCAATGGCTGTATAGCCGGCAAGCATACACGCCGACGAATGTTTGCAAAGTTGTAAGTAGTCCTCATCTGCTGCATTCATTTTGCAGTCACCTGCAATGCAATGCATCATCCAGAATCAGAATGCTGCCAGTTTCAATAAATCTGAAGAATGTAATATCTTCAAACAGCAATGCCCTGAGTAAAATTCTTAAACTTATTGTATCAAACATAGAAGTGAACATTTTTAGACGTTTCTTTTTTAACACAAAATAAATAAATACGTAAAAATGAATGTAATCAAGACAAGAATGCAGACCCCTTTAGCTTTTGCTGGGGATTAACGAAATAGCCCCGCATATATACTAGGGTCGGTCAAAAGGTCAAAAAGCTCGGGTCTGTAGGGTGGATGGGGCAAGGTTGTCTAGTCATACACTGTGGTTGCTTGTCTTAAAGAAGCGGTTGTGGGGCCTTGCATTGTCATGTTGCAAAAGCACATCACTCATCTTCAAATGTGGCCTAGATCGAAGAAGCCTTGCTCTGAGTTTTGACGATGTGCTCACGTAGGAATCAGAATTGATAGTGGTGCCATTGGGCATAAACTTTAACATTATGACTCCCTTCTGTGTGTGTGTGTGTGTGTGTGTGTTTCTTGTGTGGATGTGAGGGAATCCGACAGAATGGTGGATATGGTTAGACAATGTGGAAAAGAAAGAATGAGAAAAGCGTGTTACAAATCAAACATGTTTATTATCATGAAGATAAATCTTTATGCATTTCGTCACTGCGAGTGACGTCCTCAGAAGAAAATTGAACATAGCAGAGACGTGCGATCATCCATGTGGTTTGCTGTGAATGAAACGAGATGTGTTTTGTGTATTATATGCCAGGTCAGCTGGTTTGTTAAAAGGGGGGAGTTACTTTTTTTGGAGGGGTCACTGTGTGGGTTTTGAAGTGGGTGGCGGTGGGGTGTAGATAGTGGCTGTCTTGAAAGGGGTCAGTATATGGCTTTTGAAGTGGCTGTTGATTTTAACTTACAAGTGTGTGGATAGTGGAAGTCTATACTGGTTATTTTAGATTAGAACTGATTTATAGCTATTGTTCGTATGTGGCTGGGTGTTTGTGTGTCACTGAGTGGAGTGTGTGTGTGTGTGTGTGTGTATGTGTGTGTGTGAGTGTGTGTGTGTGTGTGTGTGTGTCTGTGTGTAGCAGGGTATGTATGTTCTTATATGCGTGGGTGGGTGTCTATTTGTATGTGGATAAGAGTGTGTGTGTGTGTGTGTGTGTGTGTGTGTGACCTGTATCCTATCCGATACCTTGTGTGCGTATGTGATTGTCTATGACTGTGATTTTATTCTGTTTAAGTATGATTTTAATTAACGGTGTGGCCAGATGGAAATAACCAGGTCTTTGGTGTATTGTTTCGCATTCGGATATGAGCGCGGTCTCAATGCATCGTCGTTTCATGGAATTATGTATATGTTTTATGATGTGGGTTTTATGTAAGTTAAAATTGTGGTTGTGCGTGTATCTGAGAGTGACTGAGGCGTTTAGGTAGTCGTCAAGCTTATCTGTTTGTTATTTTTAAAGTGTTACTGTCCTTTTTCTGTGAACTTATTTTTACATTCTTAATCCTCGTCATTAATCTAGTTATTATTTATATTCTAGTTATTATTTATATTCTTAGTCTAGTTTTAATTTTTTTTA
>VCCN01004697.1:189967-208571 GCA_006491835.1 Architeuthis dux
CAAAACTTTAAACCCAAGTGAAAATTTTGAATAATTTCATTACTTGTCTGGGTGTTAGTGTTTGTGATTTTCTAAGTATGTCATTTACAATAGTAAAGAGTTTGGCTGTAGTTTTAACAGAATTTTAATCATTGAAAATGTTCATTGCCACTAAACTTTAAACTCATTGACAATTGACATGATATAACGGTTTCAAAATTCAATTTATCGGTTTGTATTGTTGTTTAAAACAGTGTCAACACAGTATGGGGGAGAGACCAAAGCTGTCCGATTTCGAACCTGGTAGAATCTTTGGACTTCAACATCAGGGGTTATCACAACATGCAATAGCTGAGTGAATTGATTTAAGTAAGATAGTTGAGAACATTTTTTGCGTGATCCAGAAAGTTATGACGCCAAGGACAAGAAGAAGATATCTGATTGTGATAAGAGGTCAGTCAGGATTCAGGCACAGAAAAGAATTGCAGCTTCCAGTTTTGAAAATGATCCACACACAATGCAGACCGGAATTTGCAAAACTTCATTAGACGTCGGATGAGGAGTGGCTGCATTTTCATCTGGTATTTTCCGTACAAAGTCACCTTGGTCTTTCGGCGTCCCATATATTCCAAGATCTTTTTGTCCTGATTTCACTGCCAGTCAGTTCTCGGCACATCTCTTCCGGGGAGCAAAATGCCGCATGAGGCATAACTCCTCCTAACTATATGCTGAATTTGGATTTTATTTGCCATCTTCAATGTCGTCCTTGGTGGCATTGACCAGTTTCCTGGTCTTAATGTTTGAAGCCACCAGGGAGATTGTCCTCCGCGAAATTTCATCAAATACTCTATTCTAATCACAAATCCGAAATAAAAAGCCTTCTATCGGTATATTATGTATCTTCGCTCGCAAAATCCTCTAAGCTCGGGAAATCGCAGCATAAAATGGATTAAACTAACAAACCAACATCTATCTAAGTTTACTAAAATAGAAGAGTATATATTTAAAAAGGTGTAATTTTAATCGCAAACCACAAATGAGACTCCCATCGGCACATTATTTATCTCCGCTCGACTTCACTGGGCTTCGCTTGGCAAATTCTCTCCACTCGGCAATGAGTCTCACCGCCTCAGACATGTGGGACCATCCAAGTAAAGTGTAATGTGTGAACAAACTATAAAATTCAGTAGTAAAGTCTGATTTTGTGCAAAAATCGGCTCCTAGAATTTCCCTCCAAAATCAAGGCACCAACATATAACGGCAATAATTAAAATAAAAAAATAAGTTGGCAACAGTTACAATTTGTTAGCAAATCAAACGCAAAGATCAGAAAACCCAAATCGGCTCGTTTGGAGCCTACCGGGAGACTTAAAAGGGGGTCGACTTTAACCGCGATATGGAAGACTACAAGGAGACTACTATAGACGACACAGGAGACGGTAGTCGACTCGGCAGGTATTACGAAATGCCCTGACGACCGTCGCACGCAATTGACTGCCTTACTCTACCACACCCGTATGCATACAATATTCGATGTTCGACGATGAACTACATGCTTACTTTTGCCACGCTATTCTATTAATTTGTTAATGTTACATACATATCCTTCTTTTCCATGAACCTTGAACAAGGCCAATTTAAATTATTATTGTAAACAGATATATTCTGCTGGTTCCACAGCAGATATATTCAGTTACACAGGCCGTTATGTTATGACTGAACACACATGCCCGTGTTCAGTTTTTTTTCTTCTTCCCGGCATTCTTGTGTTGTTTTCAATTGTGTATTGATTGTTTTTTTTAATAAAACATTACTGTAGTCATGTTATATCATATAATTAATTTAATCATATTTTTGGCCCCGGTGGAAAAAAAGCCGAAGACTATCATTCGCAATGGATGTCTGTCGTCGTTGTTCTCAATTGGATAACTTCGTTTATTCCTTAATATATTTCAATAAAATGTTGTATTTGGGCATGTGGAGAGATTCTACCTGGGGTGGGTGAGTTATAGCCGATCCGATTGTGTGTTTACATTTTTTGCAATTGGGTATAATGTTGAGAAAATACCAGGAATTGAAAAATGGTGAGTTACGGTCAATCCGATTGTTTGTTTAGATTTTATATGTAAATAACCATGTCAACATGCAAAAAGTATTGAACTTTGGAACTGCAAATGAATGCAAATTGTTGTACAGGTTCTTGAAAATATATAACGTTTTTACGAATATAACAATTTTTACGGATAAAAAGAAATCGAGTATCTCAGAGTTAATAATCCTAATAAACAACTACAGTGAACCCTCGTTAAAACGGACCCCGTTAAGCAGGATATCGGATCAAACGGACGAAATCTGAGTTGAGATTGGCCGTCCGTGTCGTCTATAGAGGACAGAGTGTTTGCTTCTGGAAGTGTCCGTTAGATTAGTAGTAGTAATTTTGAAGTGGTCCAGTTGGACCACTTCAAAATTACTTCTCCACATTTAGAAGTAAACAAACTTATAACGGTTATGGGATTTTCAGAGGAGTCGTATCTTGATTAATTAGACCTGAACTAATTAACCTCGTTATATGTTAAATAATTTCATAAAATATATATATGTTTTATATAGTTATATGATGTATTGTGTTCAGTGTACAGTGTATATATTCTATCCAATATAGTACGTATACAGTATTAACCCCTACCATCGGTTAACTCGGACAATCGGCTAAAACGGACACCTCTCCCATATAAGTCCGAGGGTTCACCGTATTTGCTCCCCGCCCCCCTAATCTAACATATAAATGTCATTTTTCGTGTGTTTATAAGTGTCCATTTAAAAATAGTAGGAAAATCTACATTGATTTTATTAGAAACTAGTTAATCCCCGTGAAAACATTCATGGATATATTTGAATTTATATGAGATGATTTTTTTTTAAGAAAAGAAACTACTGGACTCGTGGTGGGTAGGGGATATTTTTATCAACAAAATTGTTACCTTTAAGTGAGAGAGTCCACTGTTACCGACAGAGAAACAAAAAAGTCACACTGTTCATTATATGAGTAGATAATATTCTTATTATTATTATATTTTTATTTTCAATATTCTGTTTTTTGTTTAACATTATAACACTTAATTTTAGGTTGAACTTTGCCCTTCATATAAAAGACAGTTGCCGTTTTAACCCAGGACATAAATAAAATAAGTGTTTTAAAATCTCAGCTTAAACTACAACTTGCTGCTAGCTAACTCTAGAACGCAAAGGAAAACTCAAATCTCGGTGACCTACACATACTACATTTTTATCTCCTGCGAAATACCGGAAAAGATTATTTAAAAGAATATATTTCAGATGTCTTTTAACCACCAAAAAGCTTTCATCTAAATAAACCAGCAGGAAAGGGGATTTGGCTCCTATGACACTCCAACAAATACGCCTACAAATTTGTTTAAAGTGGAGTTCCTTTATTTTGGATAAATTTCATGAATCCATTTAGTTTAATTTAGGTTATCCTATTTAGAATAACATTTTTGTCAACCTCCAGGACAAAGTCAGGAGTTGACTTTGTTTTCCTACCGTAACAAGAACAAGAACAATCCTCGCCAAAATTAGGGGTGTAAATCGATATGTAAAACCCCCATTCCCCTTGCATGATTAGAACTTACGACCAAGTGATCGGTAGCCGGCTGTCTTACTGAATGAGCTAAATTGACAAGTTTTAGATATTATTATATAGATACGCATGTGTATATTCCATTCTAATAAATAAATATAGAAAAAATACATGTTATAATTTTTTTATTTATCATATATACAATACAAAAGTTGCAGTAATCATCTTCAGTCGAAATACAAGTAGGAGTAGACTTTGACCCTACAACAGCCAGTCTTGTTACACATCTCTTTCATTGGATCATTTCATTGTGCTTTCGAAAAAATAATTTGGTCAGTTTCGTAAACATAAGATTTAAGAATGCACGGGCGATTTGAGAACCGACCATTCTCATTCAAGATTTGAAAGATTATCGATTACAATAAAAAATATATAGTTTAAAAACCAATAATTTCACAGTGCTCCGTCGTCAGATGACGAAAACATCATGAATAAAGATGACTAAGCAGGATATCAAATGCTGAATTTGACGTTGATGAAACAAATCTCCCTAACCTATCTCTCCTCCATTTGGTCGTGTGCCGTTCTAAACTCGGCTTAGAAATTATTGAGAAAATGATTTACTTGAATGCAAGAAGATTAATCACATTACGAAAACGTATGTCGATGCCAAATTTCTGGCGAATGGCGATATATTTAAAAGTAATTATTTGTTATAGGAGCCGAAACGTTCATTTCCCCCATTTCCTAGCAAAATCAATATTTCCAAGTTTCTCTGATATTTAATTCTGAGGTCACCTGAACTTCTGACATTGTTGGCTCTGAACGCTGGTTGGTCAGTTGCCATTCTTATCAGGTGTCCGAACTATTTAATTTTCTGACTCTGGATGAATTAGTGGACTGGCATTGCTCCGATAATTTTTCTGATTTTCTCGTTACTAATTAATTCCCTTTTATCTGCTACTCGTCTGAGGCACCTCATCTCACAGGTGGTGATTTTCCTCTCCTGGGCTTTGGTCAGTATCCACGTTTGACACTGGTAGGTTAGCGTGGGCAGAAAGATGGTGTTAATCATCCGGGCCTCGATTCCCATGGTGATGTTGGGATGTTTCAGGAGGGGAGACAACTTAAAACAAAAGTTCTGAATGTTTGTTTGTTTGACTTCCGTCCAAATATAGCCTTGCCAATATCTTGCGATAATAATGTTTCTACAATACGACAAATCTATTCTTACGGCCTTTGCGCAAATAAATGTCTGCCAGTGCAGCTGTAGTACACGTGTTCGGTGTAATATTGTATGCTGTTTCATTCTTACTTCTTTTTATTTATTGTCAAATGGCAATTCTTATATTGTTCTGATCGGACAAGAAAGACTAAAGCTAATAGTAACCATTTTAGTAAGATATATACAGACTGTCCCCGGGTTACGAACGAGTTCCGTTCCTAGGTCTGTTCGTAAGTCGGGTCTGTTCGTAAGTAGGAACAGTTACGTACGATGCATATATAACGCCAGTTAGTCAAATGTTTGTCTTAGTATATAGTATATATTTACCTTTTTATGAATAAAAACCATTGGAGAAACAATAATAATACAGTATTAATAATATTTTTATTATTAATTTTGATTAGTTTTTACCTTCATCTTAGTTATTAGTAGCTTTTTATCACGAGAATGACGGTCCGAATCAAAGTTGTGATAAAAAAAAAACTAGTCAAAATTAATAATAAAAATATTGTGTTACTATACTTCATCCAATAATAGGAATAAATTAAATTATAATAATATTACGTACAAGTAATACCTTTATTTTCATTCTGTTTGGATTGTTTAAATAAATTGAATGCGCGTATTAAGCGGAAGTGCCTGTCTTGTTTTTCCGGTTCTGTGTGCGCGCGTCGTAACCCGTGTCCGGACGTTTAGCCGATACACAGTTAGCCGACAGCCGTTTCGTCATGAGGATGCTTCGCTGAAAACCTTTTTGCCGAAATGATATTTCGACTGATGATTTTCTGAAAGGAAAAAAATTTTGTCGGGAGGATATTTTAATCATGTTTATTGTCTCAATGTATTCATATTTCATATTGCAAAACATAAATAAACTAATCCAACTAATAACTAAAGTTTTCGCAGCGGAGAAATTAAATTGCTGCAATGTGATGAAAGTTTCCACAGAAACAGTGTTAAAACAGTTTTGTACTAATATTTAAGCTTTCTGTTTATTTGTTGCAATCAACTATGTTCCCTTGCGTTTGTTTTTGCCTATTTTGTGTAGCCGTAGCCGATTTCGTAGAAATCGTCACGTGGGTCGCTTGTGATGTTATTGTTATCAAAAAGTTGGTTGGTTATTTTAACAAAATCTTTTTCTATTTTTTATCAAATATTCGATCAGTAAGATCGTAAACGTAAAACATTTCAATTAAATAAAAAAATTAAATAACATTACTCGAGAAAATAGACAAAAACTAGCTGTAAAAAGTTGCAAAAAGATATAAAACACTAAACAACAAACATGAATTAACTTATTATTATTGTAAATTGCATTAGATTTACATATTTTGATTCTATTTCGTTTTAAATCTCGTCTAGATAGTCATTTGCGCCTTTAAAAACGAAACGCTGCCGAAATGTCAGTGTTTGAAATATTGGCGGCCGACTTGTCCACGGCCGACTTGTCCAGGTCCGAACTGTCCGGGACGACTTGTCCACGGCCGACTTGTCCAGGTCCGAACTGTCCGGGACGACTTGTCCATGGCCGATTTGCCCGGTTACTGTTACAACACAATAAGCAAGCAGATATCAAATCTAATAAAAACAAAGTATTAAAACATCCAAAAGTAAACACCCCATCAGCTATTTTTTCAACTATAGATGTATTTTTATTTTTATGTCGGGAGCACATTATTTTTTGTCTAGTTTTGAAAGGTGGTGGTGGGGATCTTTTTGTGTGTTTGGGGTTGTTTGTTTTTTTTCGAAATTGTATAAATAAAAATATAAATCGCAGTAAAAAATGTTCTTACTATCGAAAAAAAATTACTCTGAACAAGTTTTTTTAATTAGATTTGGTAATTTAGTCATTTTTGCTGCAACTGGCTGTCACAACAACCGTGATAATTTCATAATATGGGACGCGAAGCTACAAATTCACTACAATATCGAATTACATTTCAAAATCAAAACAAAATAAAACACTTATAAGATAAAATACTTTTTAAGGTTTGCTCCACACTTTTAAAGTTTTGACACAAAATAAATCTCCTCCGTGCTCCTAGACAAAATGGAAATGTTTACACTTTCTGTCGTAGACAATATTCAATATTTCAAAAAATACCATTTGTGACGAATTCTGTGACAAAAAGGCAAGCAAATGCATAAGCTAACTTTTAGCTACTGCAGGTTCCAAGCAACAGCAAGTAAAATGTATAGCTTTTACTTTACTAACGTTAACGTAGTAAACTTTACTAAGTAAAGTAGTAGCTCAATAAATAAATAAATAAATCCTGTATTTAAAAAAATTTTTATTCATTTATTTATTCATTTTATATTTTCTTTAATGCTGATTTCAAATGTGCATTTTGAAGCCTTTAAAACAATTCTTGTAAAATAATTAATAAATTAAGCTTTTACAACTGATAGATAGTCCAGTCAAGGTTGACAAGGATTTCAACAACTTTTTAGGATTACTGCCTGGACGGTATTTATGGGAGAGTGGTTTGCCCAAGTAGATTTTTACAACTTAACTCACTCTCATCAATGGCTTTATTTACATTTTAAAATAACAGGCCGTATATCGCGCGCTATGACGTCATACTGTC
Organism: Architeuthis dux; assembly: GCA_006491835.1. Taxonomy (NCBI): domain Eukaryota; kingdom Metazoa; phylum Mollusca; class Cephalopoda; order Oegopsida; family Architeuthidae; genus Architeuthis; species Architeuthis dux. The sequence continues at coordinate 197,358 of VCCN01004697.1, forward strand.
AGCCAATCTACAACTGCTAAAGAAAGCCTCTCGTTTTCACACCCACCTACACAGTGTAATGGACCTGGCCTATCAACACTTGGGTTAAAGTTTTTGCTTTCCCTGCTACTACAGCTTCTCGCCTTGCTATCAAAAAGAAGACACTGTCAATAATAGTAGTAGAACTACTACTAAGGTTTGAAGTAGTAGGTTGGGCATCTTTAGGTCTAGTAGTTGTGTTTGTGGCGCTGTGAATTGTCACACAACTAACTGTGGATTTTACCTTTAACAGATTAACTACGTATCTTAGGTTTTTCTAAGGTTTAAGGTAGTTGGTGCGGTTAGTTTTGTAAACGAATTCTGTTAATCTTCAAAGGACTACGCAACACATCATCTGGTTTTGATTAGTGGCGAAATTACTGGAATTCGTGGAATTACTCTACTGTGGCTACTTTTACGATCTTCTGTCTTGTCTGTAACATTTATTGTGGAAAGGAAAGTAGTCCCATCCTTAAAGAATAAATATGTTTCCCAGTTCCATGAAATCCTTTTTTTCCGACAGTGATGGGGGTAGCGGAAGTTATAGCTACTCTTTCAGCCGTGGTGGACCTTCCATTGGATATGGAAAGGGAGGTTTCAAATTTAGTCTGGGAGATAGATTTGGTGGTGGTTCATCAGGTTTTAAACTTCCGATCCGAGTAAAGGCCGATGGTGGTGATGATGATTCTTCAGATGGAGGTGCAGGGATCCACATACCCTTTGTACCCGGTGGTGGTGGACACAACGCCCGTGTCATCGGTAGAACATCAAGGAAGGCAAGAGAGAATCCGTTTGTTGGAATCGAAAACCAAAGCTTCGATGAAATCTACAGTAAATGTCGAGAAGAAGATATTCTTTTTGAGGATCCGGAGTTCCCAGCTGATGATACGTCCTTGTTCTTTGAAGGAAATGCTCCAACACGTAGTATCGAGTGGAAGCGACCCAAGGTACGTTTGTTGCGGTTATTTACTTTTATTTTTATTTACACAACAAATGAATAAAAATTACATTTCTTCATTTGTTCATGATTAAAATCTATTAGTTTGGGTAAAATTTAAAGTGTGTGTGTGTGTGTGTGTGTGTGCGTTGGCGTTTTTAAATTCTTCGTTTCTTTCGTAAAAACTTTCTACACTGTATTAAAAAAAAAAAAACTAACCCAGACGAATCTTTTTCAAAAGCACAGAAAAAAACAATAAATCGCCCAACGTTCCTTTTGTCAAGAAAACAATAAGATGGTCACGTGACCAAAAATGTTTCTTTTGCGGTAACCTATTGGGTTTTATTTGTTTATGTACGATCAAGTTCTAAGTGGTGAAAAAAAAAGTTATTCTCCGTGTGGAACGAGTAAAATTACTAGCTTTTCTTTGGAGTGGGGTAGTAGCACTTAACCAGGGATACTAGGAAGTTTTAACAGGTCTTAATCTCTCCTTTTCTTAAGCTTGTCAGTTCAATTTCTTCCCTCCACCAACAATTAACTCCCTGTTGTGAGAACACTTAAGAGATGGCAGATATAAAACCCTTCATAAATGTTTTTACCTCTTATTTATGCATTTTCTAATTTAATAATCAGTATTTAATTGGTTACCACTGTGCGTATTCGCTTTCTTTTCTCTCTTGTCTATTCCTCCGTTATTGGGGTAAATCAGTTGTCAGTTTTTAAAGGTACACCTGAGACCTTGGTTTCTGGTCTACTATTCATGACTTACCTTCATATCGTATCTTTGTGCCTACTATTTCCATCTCCAGGTTGGTAAAAAAATACAACTAATGCTTATTCGAGTTCGACCACTTTTATTTGTTCTTTGGTTCGTGTTCTATCGCGAATAATACACCTGGGAGGGGAGGCTATTTGAAAACAGCCCCCAATGGAGGTGGGGCCCAAAAACCTTAAAATATAGTTCCCCCTACTACTGACATTACAATCACAACATGAATTGCATAAATAATATTCTGCCCTTTGGGGTTGTTCCCACCAATTAAATGATAGTGTATATATTGCAGATTTTCTTTCATCAAATCTCACTAAATGGGGGGGGGGCATTAAGAAACCAAATCTTTTTAGCTATCTCCAACTCGTCACTGATACACCACTTACTTACCTTTCTAAACAAAACAAAAACTCCGGTTGAAGAAAAAAGTTTCAAGTTCCGAGGAAATTACTCTTCTCCATTAAAGCGCTCGTTAGAAGATAAAACAAAAAGGTTTTATGCTGTTGATTAATCTCCTCAACAGATCTACCTGAGTAGCCAGATATGGAAAGGTGGACAATGTACTCTGAGAAAGAGACATTTCAAAATGGAACAAAATTTAAGATATAAACTTTTATTACAGAAGATAAAAATAATATTATACCATGGGAGTCCGCTCCCCCCCCCCGGTGCGAGGAGGGTTTCAAAGTTGGAACCTTATATAGTCGATAATGGTGCAGAACAATTGTTTTTTAATGCTAGTTATGTTAAAGTTTAAGTTTCAATCATATTTTCCCATTTATAGCTTGAAAACTTTCAACACTTCATTGTTTTGCTGATTACACACACGCACACATATCTTACCCTCAGGTTTCTTTATTCCCGACCAAAAGTAAAAGCGTGAGTCAGTCAATATCGGATTATTACAGGGTTTGGTGGTATGATGGCATGTGTACGCCTAATACGTTTTTTATAAATTAATCCAATCATCGGCGTGTGATTTTAGTTAGTCATGAACAGTGAACACAAAAGTTTGAAATCACTAAAATAAATTGTTTTTTATTAATAACTTTTCTTTGAAAAGAAAGAACCACAAGCAACACTTTTGTTTGGTGTGACTGACAATTTAAAGCGCTTTCTTTATTTTCTTTGTATGTTTTGGGCAATTCTGACATACGAAGGTCCCTCCTCAAAAAAAATAAAGAAAAGAACTTCCGCGAGTAATTTGTTGTGCTTTCAATCCACAAGACCTTCCTTTTACCAACGAATTTGGCAGTTTTTAAAAAAGGTAATTTTTTAAGGTTTTAGAGAGCGTGCTATTTACAATGTAATTAGTATTAAACTGGGCACGTAATTTCCGTCATTTTAACGAATTAAGGCCTCGAAGTATGCGATTACTTCCCTTAACACGAAATATTATGTGAAAATGAAAACAAATAAAAAAAAAAAAACGAAATTGCAACAGAATTAAGTAGATATTTATTCTAAAAATAAGACATGGTTTTTTCTAATACAAAATTTGTCTCTTCATTTACCTTAGGATGCCTGTACATTCTAGCAGCCGTTAGCAGAAAATGATGTCTTTCTTTTTCGAGAAACATACAAAACTCTTTCATAGGGGCTTTGGGTAAGAAGCCAGCAGCAACACTTCAAAGTGGGCATTCGGAATCAACAAGGGAGGTAAATTGGCGGAAAATAAGGGTTCATTTTAGCATTATTGTTACATTGGAAACAGAACCTACCCACCTCATAAAACCATAAGAAATTAACTTTTTTCAAAACTGCCAAATTTCTTGAAAGAAAGGTCTTATGAATTGAAAGCACAAAAATTACTTGCGAAAACAATTTTTTTTGTACTGCTATTCATAAAGCTTTTGGATCCACCTTACATTGTCTAATTGCCTGTAGTGTTTTTAGTGTCTTAAAGTTTGATTTAATTTTATGTTGCATATTGTTACAAACATGCCTTCTCTACTCTCCCTGTCACTCATCAGACAGCAGCCAATGACAGCACTTATGATAGAATCCAATGCTTTCCTCCTCCTACCTTCTTTCAGCCTTAAGGGGCTAAGCCCTTAAAAACAGCTCACTGCTGCTAGAAAGCTAATAGCTCCAAGAGATAGGGCGAAGAGAGAGAGACACATGAAAACATAAAGTACAACACAAAGAAGTGTGTGGCTTAAACAAGGGAGATTTAATTAGATGACGAGAAACGGTCGCAGATTGACAGACAAGCACATCAAAGAGGGAGGGGGTCATCAGACCCAAAACCCATATAAGATGGATAGGCAGAATTTGATTTGAGACACAGTTCAATATTTAAAATACAAACAGTTCCGTATTACAACTTGCAGGACAAACAAGCTTATATTTTCAGCACTGGGATTCCTCCCCATATTAGATCTCCTGAATACATCATCTAAATGGTAATGCTTGCTATCGCTTTGTGTTCATCCTTCATTCATTCCCTAGCTGTGTTCTGAGGAGCAGTCCGAATTTCATTATTCCCCAGGACATCCGCTCCCAAATCCAAACGCTGCATTCCTGACAGTCTTACGCTAGCTGTCTCCACCAAAACTCTGAATTGAACTCCTTTCTCAACTGTCTTTCCGAACTGAACTGAACTGACCACACCCTACCTCTTCGCCTGTCTCCCCACTTCCGGCCATGGCCCTTAAGGCTTTTAGAGTTATCTACTCTTGACAGGGATTCAGGCATAACAATATCTTTGACAATATCATCAATTATGAATTATGTTGTGAACAAAATTGAGAAATTTGGAAAGCGTAGAAAAAATTTAAATAGATATCCTACTTATATAATGAATAGCAAATAATTAATTGAAAGGTGTAAAAACCTCATTGAAGATTGTTTCGTGACCCAAATTCCTGCATAATGAGATAGATATGCCTTTCTAGCCAAATTTATGAATTTGGGAATTTATTTTATTGCAAATATACTTTTATTAATTCACCCATAACATAATAAAAAAATGAAAATTTTTCTGAAAAAAATTAATTTTTTTCACAATGGAATTGGAAGTAATCAAAATACATTCAACATTATAGTTACATCGTAAACAGAACCCCCCCCCCCACCTCTTAAAACCTACAATTTTTTTTTTTCAAAATTGACACTTTTCCAGAGGCAACAAAGGTTGGAATTTGGGGGCTAGGTATATGTTATAGTCTCCATTAGTAGACATTGAACATACAAAACACCTGGAAATTGAGATGTAGGGATATGCTGTATCCCCGCTACCCCCATCCATTTCAACCACTGATTAGAATCAAGACACCAACTTGAAAATGTAGCCCCAAGTATTTTAAACATTGCTCTTTGCAGTGGTTCTTGGTAAAAAATTGTGCAGATTGTTCCACAATGGTGCATTTTTGTCATTTTTTAATTCGGGCCATTTTTGAGACCATATATCTCAGGATCTAGAAAAACCAGAAAGATCCAGATTGTAACATTTTGTAGTGCATTGACATCACTTTGTTCTTTGCCAGACAGAGCACACAAAATTGGTTAGGTTCTGAGTAATGATTACTTAAAAATGGCTTCTCAGAAATACCAATGAAATTTGGAGCCCACTTTGACATCATTTTCTGAAAACATGATGCTTTCTAGAGCTAGGCTGATCTACATATAAAGTTGACACTGAAAACAAATTTTCAGTGCAGTAGAAGTTCCTGTTGTGGAATGGTTGCTAGTTGAAAATGGAAAAAAAGATTTGGTCGTCATTGCTTCAACCAAAGTAGTCCTTGTTCTTGGATCCATAGTGACGAGTAAATATATTGAGCTAAAGTTTTACAGGGCTTCATTTCAACCCCAAATGAACATCTGAGCAAAGTTACTGCAAAATCTGAGATGGTCGACTAGGGAACTTTCCCAAAATTGGTCCACTTGACACGGAATGACCCAAATAATAATACAGCCTTTGGGTTTGTTTTTCACCAATTAAGTGATAGCGCATGTCTACTCATTTCAAATTTTAATTTTTCATCAAATCTCATTAAATGTTGGAGACAAGGAGACAAGCCCCCCCCCCCATCTCCTCGGCCCCCATACTCTAAACTCTATACTCTAGCTACGCCTCTGAACAGACTACTACTAAATATCTCGCATTTTGACCAGTATTTAATTGAAATAATATGAAATCTTTAAAAACACACCAGGACAAAAAAATATTTGTGCGGTAGATTTTAGAACTTTCGACTTATTCATGATGAGATTGTTCACAAGGTCTTAGAAAATGACTTTCTTTTCAGTTCACCAGTTAGTTTGCCTCAAATACAACATAGTCAGGTGTCCTGCCTCATGGGCTGAAATAATTCCATATTTCCCATCCAGTGCCAGAGGTCAATATTCGAGCCTTGAGGTCAGGATTTTGAATGCTGACTTTACAGGCAGGCCCTCTCACTTGAAAAATTGGTATAACTCACTTTTCCTCACTACATTTGGCCTGATGCTGAACTAATCTATGTTTAAAAGAATCAATTATGTTATGGTCATGTGAGTACTCAAAAAGCCATAAACTTCATCCATCACGTTTAATGCGATGCCTCTTCTTCTGCATTGTGTCATAAAGCAATTTTTCCGGTATTTTACAATGTGTACTTTTTCTTATGCTCCTGTAAAGAGTCACTGATGAGCTCAAAAATGTTTTGCCATAATTGCCATTTAACGCATTGGTCTTCAAACTTAGTAACCACTGAACCAAAAATGAGTGTGTTATAAAGAGTTCTAATGTTTGCTTTAAGGGAATGTGCAGAATTCACAGTGCATTTTCCTTGTCTTCTTTTCTTGAAGACAGGATCCGTTGCTGCAAAAAAAGTGAATCTGCGTAAAGTTTTGTAGCCCAACAGTCCATCCACTACAGACTTTCAACATTACTTATTCATTTATTCTTATGCAGTCCCCCTGCAAAAGAAAAACAAAAACACATAACTGGAAACTTGCCCTTATTAAAAACTCTTTCAGAATCAAATTAGAATGAATGATGACTGATGCAGGGACTTTAATAAAAGGCTGCACTGATGTTCTGTTTCTAGTCATTCGTTACAGTTGAACAGACAAGTCACCTAATCAGGCCCAAACAATCATCATCATGGCTTGCCTTTGCAAACAATGATTTAGGAGTTCCAGGCCCTATGGTTTTTTTTTTGGGGGGGGGGTCCCCTTCTTCAACACTGAGATTCTCAGGTCAGTCAAGGCCACAAACATTGAGACCATGCTGCAAAAGACAAACCTCTGGTGGGCAGGCAATATGACAAGGATGGAAGACTATCTGTTACCAAAGACCCTAGTATTCAGAGAACTAGTCTATGGCCAGCAGAGAAGTGGAGCCCTACAGAAGAGATACACATATCCTGTGGAATCAACCTTTTTCAGGGGAGAACAGAGGCAGCTGACAGGAACACATGACGACACAAGATCTACCAAGAAACTGCAGAGCAATCTATCTCTGTTCAGCCTGGCATTGGAGGATATGCCACAACCTAGGTAGAAGTCGTGGACCACTTTCACCTTCGTCAAGCAGATGGTACTTTTGTTTTGGTGGAGGATGACCGTCTTTTTAAGACTGACTTCCATGCCTAAGAGTTTTGTGGCCTTTGCGAAGCAGAATGTTACCTGCTGGAGGGCCACTTCAGAGTGAGCGACCAGAGTTGCGTTGTCTGTAAACAGGAGCTCTCTGACCAGCTGCACAGTGGTGTTGGTGTGAGCTAGGAGTCACTTGAGGTTGAACGGATTGTTGCGATGTGATTTGTGCAGATGTACATGTCCCTGTTGTCCATCTTCTCTGTAGCCTGTTTCAACACGATGCTAAAGAATATTGTGGGGGTGCTAGCACACAACCTTGCTTAATTCTGTTTGTGATTGGGAAAGGTTTGGAGGAGTCATTGCCATATCTGACATGCCCAAGCTGTGCCTCATGGGGTCAGATAATCCAGTTTTACCAAGATTTTTCAGAGGCCTGATCTACTTACTGTTTCAAACACCTTTGTCGGATTGTCAAACATACAAACAGCCCTTTGTTTTGTTCCTGGCATTTTTCTTGGATGTGCCTTAGGGCAAAAACCATGTTGGTCATGCCTTGGTTAACTCTGAAACCACATTGGCTTTCAGGGAGGTGATCCTCAGCAACTTGAGCTACCAGTCTAATTAGTAGTATTCTTGCAAGGATTTTGCCTGCGATTGAAAGCAGAGAGAAACTCCGGTAGTATGAGCTGATCTTTTGTTATTGTAAAGAGTTATAAAAGACTGCATCTTTAAAGTCCTAGTGTAGGTTGTCTGGTTCCCAGTATCAGGGCCACTGTGTTTCCATATTTCTGGAGCTATGCCATCAATATGCCTGCAGTTTTTCCACACTTCTGCTACTTGATTGCTTTTGTAATTCTTGTGGTGTAAGTGCTTCATCTAGTTCTAGTTTTAGTTGGTTGTTGCTGGATGTAAATCAAATCTGTCAGGGTGGAGCACTGAGCTGTCTGCGCCAAGCAGTAGGTGGGGCCATATATTATCTTTAGGGTTTGGTAAAAAACCTTTTACGTCACAGACATCTTCACAAAGATATGCTGTTTTTGCAAGCTTTGTCAAGCACTTGTTTTGTATAGTGTGCAGGTTGCGTTGAAAGATGCAACATGATGAAAGGCAATTTTCTTACGTGGACGTGTTGTTTGGGAAACGTGTGCCTGCTGTGAAGGTCTCATAATTGACAGTACAGTTCTTTTCTTTGATCTTCAAGTCATTATCCCAAGAACACCTTTGTTTTTAGTAACCTTTTGGTAATACCTTGATGAGGTTAAATGATTCATAGTAAGAATACAAGTAAAAGTCCTTATCATTTTTTTATCATTTTTTAAAATTTTAGCTGTAATTTTTAAAATGAGATTCAGTTGAATATTGTGTAACGGTTTCTTGTTAGATGTGCAAGTAGAGGAAACAATTGAAGTTGGAGCTTGGTTTAACTAAATTACAAATTATAACCAATGACAAAAAATTAATTTTAAACAGTCAAAATACTTTTGTAAAACTTGCAGAGGTATAAATAACTACATGGGGTGTGGTAGTCATTTGTGACTCTTGTGACCACACTTTGGAAAGTCTTATTCAAAAAATGGCTTACCATTCCTATTCTCTGTATATAAGTGTTTTATTTTCTATGAATTTGAAAATACTATTAAATGCTATGAATCAACATTGTAGACTTTATGAAATATTGATGTTATCTTCTTTAATAAAATCAGTCTGCCAGAAAGAGATTGAACTACTAAATCTATCCTTTTATTCTATTTACTTGCTGAAGTACTCTTCTACGCATGGTACCAAGAGGTCAAGACGCATGGTACTAAGAGGTCAAGACTTAGTAGCTCTACATCAAACCGTTTGGCCATCTATAGAGGACAGACAAACAAACTCTTCTCAATTATTATCAACTAGCCGTTCCAAAGGTGCATGTTTGGAAGGAACCAGACTTTATGGTGTGCAGAGCAGCCTGCCATAATAGTCCTGTAAAATAAATTTCTATCCATCATACAAAACTACGGCTTCAAAGTATTTCAGTTACATCTCTTCATTGTTGACAATTTAGATATTTTAGATCTATGATTTTAAATAAAAGATCTATAATACATGATGTTTTATTTTTATTAGATTTCTCGAGAACCATTAATCCAAACAACTTCAAGCTCGACACTATAATGCCTGGTGTGCTGACTAATATATATGGCGAATATCAACTTTGTACAATGGTCAGTTGTCGAGTTACTGCAGTGCATACACACCCACAGATTTCTCTAATTTTAGTTAGATGCTAAATTAGCTGAACCTTAATTGATTTCAGCAACACCAGTCATGGGTATGGACAGTGTTTGTGCTTACAATAAATGCATAAAATTATTCCAGTAGCTGTGCAAGTGAGGATTGATTTCATTATAATTTTTTACAACCCGCCCCTGAGTCCAATATGCATACCAGATTTGGTAGCTCTACATCAAATTGTTTGGATGTCTACCCAGCTAACAAATTGACATTACTAAAACATTTCTGCAATGTTACATTAACATTTCTTTGTAGAGTCCCCACAATGTTGCAGACAATATTTTCAGCAACATTATTTTTTAAAAAAGAAAGTATTTTGCTGTTTTTTCCCAGCAGGATTTTCAGCTACAGCACTTGCAACAGTACCATAACATTGCGGTAACATCTAGGATGTGCGGCCAGTTGTGTTCAGAAGAATACCCGATTGCAAGATTACAGTAACCTACCCATATCACATATCCCCCAACCAAAATTCAACCTGTCTGCAACGTTGCAAAAATGTTCCCTGTTAGCTGGTTTTAGAGGACAAACAAACTCTATAATATAGATACCCTGGTAATGGAACATAAAAGGATACTTGTTCAACCGTTTTGTTTTTCTTTGGTCAAGGATTTTAGTTTATGCGCCATCTTGGCACAAAACATTCCATTTATAATTTTATTAGTTTCCAAATTTCCCAGGGATTTCTGCATACTCTGACGATGTGAATGTACATGTTGTACCAGACTTCATTTGTTGGTTTTCATTAAGCCATGTTTAATGTAGAATCAAGACTAACTTTAGAAATAACCATAGACATGTATTTTTATAAATTTTGAATTTTAAAATCATATCATGCTTGCTAAAACGTATCTAGTCTTTAAACGAAATGCATCTGGTCGTCGTAATGATTGTATACCATAGAGGTTTTCGATTATAACAATTTCATTTGTAACACATAATATTATATATTTCAGTCAATTACAAATAAAAGATATCAGAAAAAAAGTATATAAATATATTATTCATTATTTCCTTAATGTAACAGCATTAGTTCTGCAATCTTCATATATACTTTGTCCTTTTATTAATCACTGCTACCCACAACACTGGTTTATTGCTGGGTTTAGGTTATTCGTGTGTTTTGACATTTAAATGTATCCAGACTTCGCCCAGTCCTAACTGTTCATAGTAGAAACGTGAGATTTTGCACACACGCTCTCCTCAACGAGTAGGGAAAATGTTTTTCTTTTTATGGGGTTTTTCTTTTTTTTAAATTCTCTCCTAAATAGGTTTTTAGAGTGGGGTTCAGTTGTTTTTAATTTTTTTTAGTGATCACAGCCTAACAAAAAACGATAGAAGTAACTTCATTGATCACTCCTTTTTCCAACTTTTTAATTGAGCAGAGCATATATGGGTGTCAGTGATTCATAATTTCCCTTGGAATGCTAATTAATATATATATGTTTATGTGGATGTAAGGTAATCCGACAGAATGGTAGAGGTAATTTGACAATGTGGAAATGAAAGATTGAGAAAAATGTTACTTCTCAAACAGATTTATTATCATTAAGATAAGCCTTGATGCATTCCAACAAGTTTCATTCAGTGCCTTCAGAAGCTGTTTTGCAGTGCAAAACTCACGTGTGTGCAGTCAACATTTTCTTATGTTTGTGTGAAATGTATACTGAGCTGGGAAAAGCAGAGA
>VCCN01004697.1:209165-233229 GCA_006491835.1 Architeuthis dux
TCTTGATCTCAGAGATTCCATGAGTGCAAAAAGTTAGAGAAACCCTGACTTAGCAAATCAGTTTGTGTTATTCAAAGTTTCCTGAAGCTTTACACTATACACACATTTTCCTGAAACTTTAGCATCTCTTGCAGCATTAATGCTCTTCAAATTTCAATAAAAAATGTGCTAAAAGTAAGCCTTGCTGAATATTCTACATTTTTGGCAGATGTCAAGTTTTATGCACTGCCTAACCAACACAAATCTGCACAAGATTTTTATTAATATGAACCTGTGTGAACACTGAAAGTTTCAAGTTGTGGCAAAATAATTGTTTTCACACTTATCAGAATTTAACTTCTAATATTGCACACTGGCTTTTTCATTGGGCTTGTTTATATATTTGATGAATTTATAGATGTACACACTTCACCCCATTTCTAAAAGACTAGATTTAACCAATCAACATTCTTCAGTTCTTTTAGCCACAGATGGCAATAAATAAATTGTAACAATCACATTTATGATGAGTCTATTTGTGTGTCCACATTTCTTCTCTCTTACAAATTATAATAGCCATATCAAGTAATTCAAATATCTTTCTTTTCTATCGCTTGACATAAATTTGCATTCTTTTCTATTACTTGCCTTAGGGAAATAGATAAACCTTAAATCCTCCTATTCCTCCTACCTTTACTCAAATATACATAGTGTCGTACTAAAAGTTTGACCCCTTTTTTATCTCCCAATTCTGTATTCATACAATTAATATTGTAAATCTAGGAAAATCAAAATTGTTGCCTTTTGATTTTTATTTTCTTAATTTATATTTTCAACCAAAGTGTACATATGAGCAATGGAAATAGTCAAGTGGTATCAAATATTTTTACTTTTATCAATTGATTAAAAAATAGTTGATAAAAATGATTTTCTGGTGACCCTCAAAGGATTAATAAAAACATCCACCTGAGGAGGAAGGCTGAATGAAAAAGAACATAAGGCAAAACATTTTGGGATTAAAATAATAAAGATAAAAATGTAATCAACTTTTTGCTCACTGCATTCTTGTTTTATTAAGCAGTTCTATAAACAACCATCATCATTCTGAAAGGATTAACCTACAACAAGTAATGCAACTTCTTGAGACTTTGTTACTTGTATAAATACACTAAAGCAAAATGAGTTTCACAAAAACTGACTATAGACACTTAGACGCATTACAGAGAAAAAACAGAATAGGTGGTTCATACAACATCAGAACAGTGTTCAAAAGTGATCCCTTGCTATGCTAGAATAAAAAAAAACCCACTGAAAGACATGACCAAGAACTGTGTGTACAACATTCCATGCAGTTGTGGCAGAGTAAAAGAGGATGATTCAAAGTAATTGACATATATTGGAAAATAAGAATGTTGAAGAAATCTGCATACTTACCATACTCAGCTCACTCAATCTGCAGATCAATCATAAACATTAATAGCTTGTAGGAGGGAACAATGAATTTGAGGTTCCAGAAGTGGGATAGTTAGCAAAGTTCAACAGATTTACTGGAAGGTTACAGGTTCGGCACAGAGGTCAAGAGAAGACAATACCCCCAAAACACACAGGTGCCAATACCAGATGTAATATGTATGAGGGGGGAAGCGCATGCAAGATTTGACATTCTAGGGTACCGGAGGAGGAAAACCGGCTGTTATGCAGCTGAAACAACTAAGACAAAGAAATGAGTCTTAACTAATCTATATATGAGTCTCACATTATTTGAATGTTCATAATTAAGAAAGTCCAGGTGGCCAAGTGGTTAGCAGTGTGGAAAATGGAATCAGCGAGAAAAGTTCAAACTCAGGCTGAGACAATCTACATTCACTTCACACTAATGCCCTTGGGAAAGGCATGAATCCATCTCTTCTCCCCCCAGCTATGGGTAAATAGTATGGCAGACTGGGCTCTTCAGCCTTGGTTGGCAAACCAGTCTAGGAGAAGGACAACTCAAAATTCAACCCCTTGTCCAGTATCATGAGAGGCTAGTCATACTAGGAAATGTGTTCCTGAAAGGTATGGTTAACAGTGCTCTTATGAAGCTTCAACAGGCCTAGCAAGCTGGAAGTGGATAATAATAAAATGCTCAAGTGAAACACCTTCAACGGATGGATGATTTTAATTTTTTTTAAATCTAATTTTTATAAAACTCTGAAATAGAATTTTCAGAATATCTGATTTATAACCAATTAAAGTTGTGCTACTTCTCACTGCTAAGAATCTTTTAGAAAACTATATTTCTACAAAGTATTACAAATTTGGATTTTTATATTTTTGATTCCCTACTCACATTAATTTTATCCAACTCCTAATATTCTACATTTGTTTTGGTTATTATTGCTATGGCAGGGAGAATATTCTAGATTAAATAATCTTGTTTACTGCTTCATTCAAGTACTTGAGACACACCCATGCACACACACAGAACTGCCACCAAAATTAGCACAAAATATTCATTATGCCACTAATAAATGTACTAACTTCAGATACCAATACAGGATGGGTGAAAAGAAACTCCCTATTGAAAGTTTTTTTGATTGCCTGGTTGATCTCAGTGAAAAAATCCACAGATATACAAAAGTTACATATAATTTCTAACAGGGAGTTAATTCTCACCCACTCTGTATATTCTATACGTAGGAATGTAAACTATTTATGTAAGAAAGCAAATGCACCATTTCCTTATCATTGTAATATGAAATATTAGCCAAATGTAAAGCCTTTGTATGGTTTTCAGTCTGCTGGATTCCCTATTTGATGTCAGAAACTCTTCTGGTGTATGTGAACAATAATAAATATCAATATTTATAGCCTTTTGAAATATTTCTAGTGTAAAATTTAGGTTTGCATTAAATGTCTTTTTTTAAAAATGCTGTGGGGTTGATAAACAAATATGGCAAATTGAATATTTAATGCTTGTGTACAAATACAAATCATCCATTAAAAACTTTTTTGACAAATACAAAATCAGAAAATTTTGATACAGATGAAAATTTGACTGAATCTGAGATGAGTAATTATCATTATTATACACTGATATACTTGGACTTGTGTCCTCATCTTGGTTGTTATAGTCACAATGTTTTGACCACTTGTACCCCCAGCCTTATTCAGGTGTCTGTCGTGGTTGTTAACCTGAGAATTTCTAACTGAACCCTCTATTCAATCAATGGGTGTAGATTGTTCTCATTCTGCTGTCCATGCCAGGGGGATATCTTTTATCAGTTAATTCATCCTTGCAATGTCACTTGTCTGCCTCTTCCACTGAACCAGGGTATGACTTTTTTTTTACAAAACCCAACCAAGGTAGACAAGTGAAATTGCAAAGACAACTTACGAATATGCTTTTTAGGAAACTTCATTGTTTGTACACGTACATTCAGGGGAGTGCTGCCCCCCCCCACACACACACACATTCTTCCCTTATTCAGTCTGCATGCCCACTTTGTCAGCAAAATAGAGGCCTGCACCCCACCTCCAATAAAAATTATTAGGTGCGCTTCTGCATACATTAAATATTAACTTTCAAACTTACTCTATATTTCTGCGGATAAGATGAGATCCCAATTTCAGTCAGAATTTCATGGTTTTAGCTCTGTTTAGTCACTGTTTTTGTATCTGGCCTATAAGATGATCCCATTTTATTTTTAGAAGCTTCAAGTGTAGTTTTATCTGCTGAAATATACCATAATTATACTCACTCTGATCATATTAATTCCCTCTGTCTCTCCTTACATAGATATCATACCATTTTTAGAATGCAGAAAGGTAAATTTATCTTTGCAGATTTCAAACTTGTTAATTTGTGATATAAAGTCCAGTCCTGGCTCTTAACTGAAATTATTTTTCTAGTCAATTATTGCTTTTTACTTGATAAAAAAAACTTCTAAAAGAGATTGCTCTCTTTACCATGTCCTTGTTCAAATATCAAAGTTGTTTTATGTTGCTTTTAATGTTGGTATACTTGATGTTTCACCAGCTGAAACAACAAAAGCTAATCAAATATTAAAATGTTTTTGAATGATGAAAATTATCTGTTAAATACTTCTTCCCACCTCACCTCTCCCCCTGCCACTTGTTTGGGGCTGAACTTTAAATATTATGCCAGTGTATTTTTGTACATTCAGTATCAAGGAAATTGCCAAATGATTAGCATTTGTGAAAACGTATCATGAAATACATGGTTGCTTCTTTATTGTTAAGGCAAGTGATGCACTCTTACAATTAGCTAGCAGCAAAGCTTGACGAAGGAAGACTTCATTTTGAACATGATGTTATCAGGACATGGAAAAAAATGGCTAGCATTTGGAAATGACCTTTTGAATTTGGCCTGACCAAAATGAATATTATTAATTCTTAGCCTCCAGCATGTTAAATGAGACATCACTTTCTTACCATTCATCTTTTTTGAAAATCCTTAAAGGACTGGGACAGCAGTACAAGGAATTTCCTACTGGAAGTTAAGAATTAAAGCTAAGTATACATCTGTATTATACTAGTATTTCAAAATGACTGGGTCAATTATGATGAAATTTTGGGTGAGAAATAGCTTTGACTTGGAAAATATTCAAAATGGGAAAAATTATGAAAGGGCAGATATAGACTTGCTTTGAGAAAGAACCTGAGTCTCTCTGTTGTTAAGCCTGTTACTGCAGTTTCTACTAATATCTGTGCTGTAATACCACCAAATATATGTGTGTATGTGTCATTACATTCCCAAACAGCTGAACTCCTTGATACATAAAAGATAGCATTTAAATGTTAAAAGCCAGCATAATGATGAATGTAACTCCAAAGGATATACTTCTAGGTAATCAATATTTGAATGACAAACAAGGTGTTCTTGATTTTGTTAATATTTCAATGTTTATCTTGAGGATAATGAGGATATTGATCTACAAGTGTGGCTTTCAAACTTGTCAGATTACACTATGCAACTTGTTTTCAACTTTTTTTTTTCTGTTCCTGGGTAATAAGTATTATTTCCTGATTGTCTAAAAAGTATAGAAAATGGCTACTATATCCTTTAAACTTTGCTTTTGTGATGAGAACATTGATATTTTGTAATTTACCTCAGAGAGCTTAGGGAAGGTACTTGAAGACTGCAAACTCCTAATCTAGAGTTGTGACATTGTTTCATAAGGCCTAATTTTATATACAGTGGTGGCATCAATATCTTGCGGGGTATCAATCAGTGGCTCCCACATGACTGGCGATTATGACCAGTCCCCCCTTTGGTAGTGCATCAAGGTGTCCCTGCTGTCCCAGGGAAACTTGGAGACCCATCAAGAATGCCTCCATTTTGAAGTTTCTGATAACCTCCCACACATACTCATCACACTTCAAGGCATTTAGCAAGGTCTTGACACTGTTGTATTGCAGATGAAATGAAGTGCCAAGAATTTGTCTTGATCCCTGATAGGCATGTCGAAATATGCCTTGTTAGGCCTCTCACATCTTAAAGTACTCTCTGAGGCAAAGGTTAAAGTCAGTGTCTTCATCGGACCACAGATGAATAAAATCCTGGAGTGCAAGGAATTTTCCAAGAAGCCCACTAGGAAGGGGAAAGGAGCTTTATCACAGTGTTTCGAGGTTTCCCGGGAAATCACAAGACTGAAAACTATGTGGAGCTGGTTGAGACTATTGCGAAGAACTACGGTAAAATGGGCTGCAGGCAGTCAAAGTTCATTTCTTGACATTCATCTTGATAGATTCAAGGAGAACATTGGAGCATATTCAGGATCAACGCTAGCATTCCCACCAGGATATACTGGACTTTGAACAATGCTACCAAGGAACATATAATAAGAATATGATGGGAGATTATATTTTGTCGTCTGGTTCGAGAAAGTGAATTACATTACAAGCGTAAATCTCAAAAAAACTAACTTCTAAATCTGTTGTGATCACTTTTGTTTAACATTAGTGTATGTTAATTTAGAATCATGTTCTTGTTTTTCTGATTTTTCTGATTTTTTTTTTTTTTAATGTGAATGAAAATATCCAAAGTCACCCATTGTACAATTGGAAATGGGTAAATTTTAAAATATCACTGTCCTGGACACAAAAGCAAAGTTTGACGGGAATAATATGGATTTTTTTTCTTTTAATACATTTTACACATCAATTAGAAAATAACATGCACTACCCAGGAACAGAAATCACATTGCATTTATTACATTTAGTAATGATAAAATTAGGAAATTATTTTGTTTAAATTGTCACTACTTAACTCAGAGGCCAATAGAAACTTCTGAATTCTTGACTCTCATGGCATCATTGTATCTTTTTGCTTTCTGTTTAATATTATCTCATATTTATTTTTAAATTCTTTGCCTGTACTGAAAGAATGTAACCTAAAAATAAAAGGCAAAAATAATGATAATGAGTATGCTATTTTCAATAAGCCATTAGCAGTTAAACTCTGCTTTTTATTATTTAATACAAAAACCTGATCTTCTCAGTTATGAAACTATAAATATGTTTGTGCACTCAGCCTGAGAAATAAAGATTATCAACTCAATTATTTTAATGATGAAGTATTGTAACCCATTAAGTTTTTACTATTTGCCTTCATGGGTTTTTTTTTTGTTTTTATCACAATTTAACTCCAGGCCGTCCATCTACAACAGTAAGTAAACCACGTGGATCAGAAATAAAGAATAGTCTCCAGGTGAGACTTAGACTAGCGTCTCTCTTGTCACAAGGGAAAATATGTTAAATGCAACTGCTGCTTTGACCATCTAAGCTACAGAAGCTCAAATTCAACCTTTTTAAACCCTTGATCTATCTTGATTTCTCCTGCGCCATGTTTCTCCGAGTTAAGTTACTATCAACTGATTTTAGTTAAATCATTGCCAGACAGCTTGAACTTTCCAACATGATTGAGTCTCATTGATGCAATGCAGTTGGTCTCTTCATTCCATGTTGTTTGTGAAATAAATTTCAGCCAGACAAAACAATGCAATGTGGATGGAAGAGAGTGAGGTGAAAGTCAGAAAATGAAATGGCTGTAGAAACCTTGTCACAAGGAGAGGGTGAAGATGCTTATGGAGATCTTACAACTTCTGTTAATGCCTGTGTATGTAATACACACACGCACGCTCATTTTCATTCCATGGGCTCAAAATTAATCCGATATTTTGTATAGGCTTTCAGTGATTTTCTGAATGACTATTATGTTGTCAAGTTTCAAACGGGGCAAAAATTATAAATAAGAGAATCAGGAATACTTCAATTACTATGGACAATTAATGAATTCTTTAAAATTCCTAAGCTCTGACCAGAAAATGTGTTTGTAAGCTGTTTTAAAAAAACAAATCTGTCTAGTGGATTAATTAATGACTGCATGAGGTTCAATAAGCACTGTGGGTCAAACAAGAAGAATGCCAGGACCTGAGGCTTGCTTGGCAATGTCACAGCTCTGGGTAAAAGCCAATGTCAGTTTCCAGTAGGAGGAGTCAAAAACGAATCAACTCCTGACTTGGTCAATACTTGATTTCTTTTGACCTCAGCCAACCAAGTTGGAAGAGTCATATGTATTCACTCATGTCTGTTTGTCCACACATTATCTCCAAAAGTTCTCAATGAATTTAAATGACATTTTGTAGAAGGGTGGGCCATGGGCTAAGGAAGAATTGATAAGATTTTGGGGTGTATCAAAGAATTTCTTTGCAGCTATCTTCCCCTGCATCGTAGCTATACATGAATTGATTTTCATCCAGATTTTAGTGTCAATGGCGTTAGCAGAGGATTGCACTCTCTGAGTGCTTTCTATTTATTTTATTTTAATTAAATGGACATGAATCAATTTTGAGCATAAATAACCAGTCTTGTATTTATTTCTTTAGAAAATAATTATTTTCATACATACCACCTATAAATAGCCCAATGAGAATGAAAGCTAAGACATTCATTGATGTCATCTAACAATTATGTAGACTTCCAAAAATAAAACCAAGGTAGATCTTTTTCCTTTTTTTTTTTTTTTGTAATTGTCACAGATTCTCACTACTCACTGAGTAGTACCTTAGTGCTTACTATTTTATGACTAGTTCATTTATTTTTACTACCTGAATAGTCCATTTATTTTTGTTTAAACTAGAAATCATGCCAGTCTCCTTTGCATATTGGGTTAGTTCATTAAAATACTTTGTCACACATTATGAATTGAATTGAATTCCCACTTAGCAGTCTGAAAAATCCATTTAAATAACATATCCTCACATATGTTGCTATATTTAAACAATGAGAATTTATTTCACTTTCAAACAATGTTCTCTCTAATCTTTAGTAGTTGGTGTGTGTAAAAGTCTTATGCTGTCCAAATCTTTTTTCTTGTGACAAAAGTATGTGTGCACTGTAATTGTAAACTTGAAATTGTTTCAAGATAATTTTGGCACAGCTTATTTCTTATGGCTATTAATACAGTATTGGCATACAAGTATACAATTGTCCCTTGCCATTTGCAGGTTTTCTATTTGTGGTTTCGTTAGTTCACAGTTCAGTCTTGAATAATATAATGGGAATATTTTTCAGAGTTTTGTGGCGTACAGCAAAAAACCACATTATAGAAAATACTCTGCACAGTAGGAACAAAACGTTAAAAGTTTAGGAAATCCTAAATACATATATATTTATACTATAGCAACCAACTACCACGGACTTTTGACAAAAACATCTGCAACTTGTAATCTATTAGTTCTATTGTAATAATCTTTGTTATTAATAAGAAGAAAAATTATAGAATATTATCAACTAAAAATTATTTGTAGACAATATAAACACAGATGATCATGGTTGAAAACTTGTTTATACCCCCGAAACAGTTAATTGAATGGTATTTTAGATAGTACATTCACTGTACTTTAGTTTTATAAAATTTATGGTTTTTGTTAATTAACTGTATATTTTTTTTCACTGTATGCTTTACTGTATTCATTTATTTCTTTACCATTTCAAAATTGTAAATGTATAAAGTGTCTGTTTATCAAAAGGTTTATGGTACAAGATTTCTTTGGACTGACAGGGTTGAGGGGCGTTAGCAAAAATTATTTGTGGATTTAGCACATTCACACTCCCTGGTGCCCCCCAACCCCTGCGAATGGCAAGGGATAACTCAACTGTAATTGCATTCTACAAAGATTTTATTCTATGTTTCTTGCAGCTGAACATTCAGGACCTCCTGAGTTTTTGGTGTTGTAGTTTCTACTATTCTGTTAAGACAATCAATCTTGCAGTTCTTGCACACTTCACGCCCTTCACTTCTCTTGAATTCGACATAGTGAATCAATATTTTTTTCAATAAAAACTCAGCAAGCTATCGCCAGAATTTGAAACCGATCTACATGAACACTGTCCGCCAAACATAGCTACAGCCATGCTGTACAAACAGAACAGGAAATATACAGATGTGGTATTTAGAAAACCAACTAACTAGTTAACAGAAACAGTTAGCTAACAGATTATTTTCAATAAGTATAATTATAATATATTTTTATATACTTATCAATAACTATATATACTTTTATATACTTATCAATAACTTATAATTATTACTACTTTATTTCAGGTAACTAATCTTTTGTGCACACGTTTATTTCCTCTGTGCTAGTTGCAAAACTTGCGTGTGTGTGCGCACAACTGAGGGGGAACTATGCTTGCAAAGTAACCTAGAGCTCTCCCAAATGGCTTTGCTTAGATGGTTTTTACACCATCCGGTACACATTTCCATTTAGAGAAAAACCATGTGAGTACATGTTAATGTTGAAGATTATTGAAATTTCCTTTTCCTTTTGAATTCATTTTATTTATAATGGAATTTTAAAATCTTTTTTAGCACATAATTCTAGGATCATTAATACATGATTCTTCTGAATCAGAGGAACAAAATTGGTCAAAATAAAATGTACTAATATTGATTTATTCATACAAATTAAATACAGTTACCAGAAAGAGGAGAAAAGAGGGAACAAATTTCTGTGAGATCTTGAAAGTGCAAATCAATTTTCTTTCCTCTGCCTTATAACAAAGTGCAAATCAATTTTCTTTCTAACAAAGTTCAATGTATAACATCTATTCTAGTTCAACTTCCAGATGTAATTCTAAATTACCCAATAATCTTTTTTATTGGCTAGAATTTTCCTGAAAAAGCTATAAATATTAAATTTTAAAGCCTGAATTTTATCATTTTTTTTGCCTACACTGTTTGAGGTTGCTGGCATAAAGAGCTTTTTGTAAGCCTTGTAAAACTCATCAAAAATAGCCTGGATGTAATGCACAATGACTCATAAGCCATTGAGATAATAATGTAACAGAATATGTACAAGATGCTTTTTCATACTATGTGGCATTTAGCTGCTTTGATGATCTTCTAGTTATTGAGATCTCTTCCACTCTGAAGGGGAAATTCATGTGACTTTGCATAAATATTTTTCATTTAGAAATTTTTTTTTTTGTCTGATTTGTGTTCGTCATATTGAACTTGAAGGAAATAAGTAATAAGAACAAATCGTAGACAGGTATGTACATTTTTTGTACATATCTGTCTACCTGAATAGTTATATTTTTCATATTCCTACACTCTTCAAGACACCGACTCTACTGTCATGATATAATTTCTGAAATGAGGTTCATAAGAAATAAATTGGATTGTGTAAGATTTGAAATTTCATTACTGAAACCATTATTACATTTTTTTAAATATTTCCTCTGCAAGTTTCACTTTAAAGTGCTCCTTGGGGATAATGGGTCAATAATTAATGGTTTGTATTCCAGAAATAGTCAGTCTTTACTAAGAATAAATGGAATATTTCCAAATCATTCTAGCCTCATTTACAAAAGTTTGATACAAAATATGTATTTCAAATATTTCCCTATAAAAGTATTGTGCCAGTCATTCCCAACTTATTTATTCTAATGATAACTATATCAACTTGATAAAACCTGCCATACTATATTTTTTAACCAAATTTCATTACCTTACTAGTATGACTTCTAAAATTATTTTTATTCTGTTAGCATAAAAAGGTCAACAATTTAGATAACATACTTTTGTTTCTAATTCCAACTACTCAGTTGCAATTTCTCTTGGTATAATGAACCATGTGGTTACAGAACAGTTATTCTAAATTAGAAATAAATGATTGAGATTGTTGTAATGCTATATCATTTGTTACACCAAAGCATTCAATGATGATAATAATAGTGTGCCCAATGGAAAAATTATCTTTTCTAGCCTGTCCACTTCAGTCTGTTTAATTGGCTCTATTTTCTTTTCTACATTTCTTCATATTTGGTCATCAATATCTTGAACTTGGCGGTTATCTCCCCTTGCAACTCATCTCCACTTATGCAAGCTAAGATTTTTCATCAATCATCTTCTGCTCAACTTGATTTGATGTACATTACGACTTAAAATCAAATCAATATTCATTTAACATCCAATTTAGTCTCTCTATCTGGAAACTTTAACTGAAATAACTTTTTGAAAGTTAAATAATCTTTCACATAAGCTCCATGCTTAAATTTTATGGTGGTTTTTTAATGAATGATTGGAATCATTATTGTTTGAAGAAGTGTTGCATTCAAATAAGTGTGTGAGCATTTAAAAATGCCTGAATTTTGTCAAAGCAACTTTAAATATGATAGCATTGTTCAGTTAAACCTAAAGGACCAATTTAGCATAAACTTACATTGTAAATTACCCTCCCCAACTAAAAACCGGGGCGAGGGGTTAAATAAACAAAAAACAAATTTATTTTTTCTAGACATAAGTAAATGTTTAAATTATCAGCTCTCTAGCACCATTGGTGTGGCTTGTACACTCGGCACATACATAGCCAGCCAGACCCAATGAAAGCATGCTGGTTTCCTGAGTAATTCATAGTTGATCAATAAGCACTCCTTAAAACTTTTTTGACACACCTAGCTTTTGTCAAATTCCAAGACAGTCAGGAGTTGACTTTACTTTCCTACCGTAACAAGAACAACAATCCTCACCAAAATTTGTGGTGTAATCAGATATGTAAAATCCTGCCTCCTACTGTGATTTGAACTGACAACCTAGTGATTGCTAGGCTGGTGTTTTACTAACTGAGCTAAATTGACAAGTCTTAGATATTAAGGAAAATTTATCATATATAGAATACAAAAGTTGCAGTAATCATCTTCAGTCAGAATAAAAGTGGGAGTGGAGTTTGACCCTGCAGCAGCCAGTCTTGTCCTTCTGTTTGTATTCAAGGAATGAGCTATGCAAAATACATTATCTCTTTAGGATGTATGTATGAATAACGAGCCTCTTATTCTATCTTTGTACAGTTTTCTTCTTATTGTAAATCATCTGTCGCCTTTTGGTTTCATTTTCAGTGATGTCAACACTTCTACTTCCTGAAACATAAATGTTGATCCGGTTATTTTAACCTATTTACAGGAGGGGTTCCTGTAAATTTCAAGTTTCCTAGCATCTCAGGACCAAAATTCCTGCATTGTAGCACTCTGAGATTATAAAATATATTTTTGGGCAAAATGTTTTGCCCCAACCACCGCTCATTATGATAAAAAAAGTAATGCCAAACAAGTCTAAATAATTATGATTTTTTGTATTCTTATGTAAATGTCTTTTGTAAATGTCTTTTGTAATCTCAAGGCAAATTTATAGTTGGACTTGATCATGAACCAAATTCCAAATGTATTCATCTGTTACAAATGATTTTAGCACAATGTCATTCTGCAGTTCCAAAATCTCTAGTTACAGATCTTCTGTTTTTACTTGAATTTATTAAAAATGTGGTCATTGGCTCCATGATAGGAAAACATTCAAATCTTTTTTTCAAACTGCTCCTAAAGCAGGTTGATTACAAATTGTGACGGGTTAAAGTCACATAAAGACACACCTATCATTTTCTTGTATGAAAAACTTCATCTTCAGGTGAGAAATCCATGAAACAAGTTTTGCTTTAAATGAATTTATAGAGCCTATCATTCTAGATATGTTTGCTTTTTCCCTGAAGCTCCAAGTTTAAAGAATTACATTTTTCTGTGATATATTTGAAAAAACCCAAATCCACCAACCAGCAAGAGTTCTATAGTTGATAAAAGTTTTTCTCCAATCCAAAAATCAAAACTTTGACCTCTTACAAATCTTGCCAGAATATTGCCTTTACTGAGCCATCGTACTTCTGTACGTAAAATAAGGTCAAATTTTGGCTTTCTTTTTTCATGTATTGTTTGGCTTCAGTCATGTTTTAATCTGGCAACTTTGCCATGGTCTAACAACTGTGTGGGGGAAATTTGTGTTCCCAAATAGTTAAAATATGTAATTGTAACATTGGAAAATTAAAACCAACAATGGTAGTATTAAAAAAAAATTTTTTTTTTAATTAATAGTAGCCAGTCTGTGGTGGGCACCATGGTGCACGTGGGCACAGGGTTGGGGACTGCTGTCTTAGACATTCCTTTTCTACTTATTTTCATTCCATTATTAATCATTGCTACTCACAACACTGGTTTATTTCTGGGTTGAGGTTATTCGTGTGTTCTGACATTTATATGTAGCTATCTATGTATCCGGACTTTGCCCAGCCCCAACCGTTCATAGTAGAAACTTGACATTTTGCACACATACTCCCTTCAATGATTAGGGAAAAAAAATGTTTGTTTTTTGAAAATTCTCCCTAAATAGGTTTTTATAGGGGGTTCAATATGCCACGTAAGTTTATGCTAAATTGGCCACTAGTTTATGCCTTGTTTTTTGAAAATTCAGCCCAACAAAAGGCGAAAAGTAACTTAATCATTGATCACCCCTTTTTCCTACTTTTTAATTGATCACCTCAAACACAGCATATATGGGTGGCAGTGATTCATATTTCAATATTTGTTCAGCTCATTAACAAAAAACTTGTCTAATTGCTAGTAATACTGTTGGCCTATATTTCTCCATTGATGAATCACAGGGTGAAAATGTTTGGTATTTTCTCACTAAGTAGTTTTTTTTTGTTTTTTAGTGGCCTAATATTTTTCTCTCACTTTGTCATTGAAGTTATGAACATATTTGTTTTCTGTCATTGAAATTCTCAATGTATAGGAATCTGCATAAAGACAACTCTCTGATCAGCAATTTTGTTTATTGTATATCTACAGTATAAGAATGGATTTGTATGCATTAGGGATTTACTTTTTTAAAAATTGATTACAAAGCCACATTTGTGGAGAACACAATGAACATCACTTATAATATTTATCAAAATTGGTTTTAATCAAATTTTATGGATTATTTGCCAAGTTTTATTTTTATTTTATTATTTTACAAACAAGTGATTGCAAATAAAATTCAGTTCATCCTCATGTTTTTTTTATGATCTATAAAAGTTTTGTGTCATTTGGTGCAGCTATTTTGATATAGTATTACTAAGATGGACAAATGCAGCCATGTTAAATGTAGATGAGGTGAAATAAAATTAGCCTCAAAAGTGTAATGATCTTTTCAAGTTACACTAGGGCAATGTAACAACATTTATTAAACAACAACATTGCATCATCTCATGTGCTTTGTAAGATCAGCAGCAGATTTTTGCAGCTGAATTCCAAACCTTTTTCACCTGTCCCTGCATTTCTACTTGCCTTTTTTTCTCTCTTGGGAGAAAAGTTGCTGACTATTTTTACACTTCAGATTCTTGGAGCTAACATTTTCTTTTTGCTTACCACAGATCATTTAGCAAAAATCAGGGGTAAACAAGTAAACTAGGATGTTAAGTTTTTTCCCTTTCTGTAACAGCTGTAATTTGCATATATGACAAGACATAAAACTCTTTAAGGTTTCTTTGTATGTGACTTCAAAGTGGGTCTTCATTTGTACATTTTTTTTTTAATTTGTTTTTTTTTTAGTTATAGCACTCTTGAAAGTATTGACTGAGATCTTTTGATGAGATATTGTTCTTATTCCATGAATTATTTACATTCAGTAATCTCAAGGTAGTTTGAAATAAACAGTTTGCAAAACTTGTTGATTTGCTAGTATACAAGTCCTGGAAAGTTTGATGCAGCCCCAAAATAGAGGATTGTTAGATAAAAGGTTGGCAAGAGAATAAAGCATGAACATGACATTGATCGGGCAACATAGCCCTCTGAACAGAAAGGGTTTTAAATGAAATTCCCTGAGAATCATTGGATGTGCCAGTGCACTTCTGAAACAACACAGATAAGTATGATGATCTGAATAATAATACCATCAGTAAATTGGAAAGATTCCAAAATAATAAAGTTTAGAGGAGAAATATGGCTGCGTTATATCTGTCATTCCCACATAGTTTTGAAAAACCAAAAATGTCTGGTGGTACCATAAGGTACTGCTGGGTTGCTCTGGGTTAGAAAAGATATGTTCACAATACAATAAATGCAATATTTAACTATTTATCAACAGTTTGATGAAGCAAATAGCATGCAAACAATACATTATAGTTGAGCAATACAACATGGAATTTTCTAGAACTAATACGGAAGTCTCTAAACTCACAGTAAGGCATATTAAACAGAAAAGGTTTGCTATGCAAACGACTAGCAATGATCAAGAAACAAAGAGCGTTACTTCTTATAAGTACATTTCTTAAATGAAATTTATAACAAAATAACATCTGAAAAGGATATAAAATTACAGAAATATAATTTCACGAAATTCAACCTCAGACAAGGAGAGGGACTGCACTCTGACAGAGACGAATCAAAAAATGAGCAATGAATATCTCTGCACATCTCTTTATATGTACAAGACATGGACATAGTAGTGAGCACATATGTGTAATATGATTTTTGCCAATGGCGCTAAAAATTTGTATTTTTTCAATTGTGCTTATAAGATCTTGCTATAAGGCTTATATGGCTGTAATTTTACAGAAAAAAGTCATTACTTTTAGCCATTGTATGAGTTTCGTTGCTCAGAACGAAATAGAAATTGTATAAAAGTTGTTTAAGTCACTACAAAGGCTTTCTTGGTGGCACAGCTGTTGTTTTTACAGCAGCGTGTCTATGAAATTATATTTTATAATTTCAAATGTTTTTTATTTCTAAATTATTTGTATGAAACTTCATGCATGTAAATTTGTTTGAGCAAGTTTCAGCATTCAATCTGTATGTTGTGCATTGAAAATCAGGAAGGAAGGGATTATCAGTGATCAGGAATTAAGACAATTGTTACTGATAGAATAGGGCTCTTATAAGTTTTTAGGTGGCAATGCATTCACATTTTCTTATGGTCTCCAATTTAACAAACCATAGCCAAAATTGTGTTAACCTATTAATGCAGAAGGTGGCAAAGAGTAATAGTTATCCATTGCAAGATAAAAGCCCCTGTCCATTGCAAGATAATCTATTTCTGTCAATCGCAGTTAATGAAACGTGTAATAGCAGAAAGAAATAATTCAAAACTCCATATATTATTTTTCTTGCATTTGGATATTTTTAATTTAAAAGCTTCAAATAATAACAGATGTTTGGCTGTTGTTTAGTTACTCCTGCAGGCTTTTCTACATCTCTCACAAAAGGACAAAATAACTATACAACAGAAATTTAGTTCAATACTATTCTTTCATTATGCACACTAAAATTTCAAGCTGTATATGCACCAATACCCAGCTTAGTTGCTACAGGATGCCATGGCTGACAAATGGCCATGATCAGCATGCTAAAGCTCATGTCAATTAGGAAATATAAAATTGGTCCATGGAGACAGATGCTGTTTCAGCAAAACTTGAATAATTCATAGAATTTCAAATTAATGTCCCAAATAAAGTTAATGACAGCTGTGACACACTTCTTTTTTTTCTTTCTTGGTCGTGTATTTCCAAATTAATATTTATTTGTCTGTTTTAATATTTTTTTTTTTATTTTTTTTTACAGAATACAAATGTTTGATATCAGCATAAACTTTAATATTCATTTAGTTTTTTGATGATATATATGTATTTTCTATTTATCTTAAATCTAAAAGTCTAGAAACTTCACTAACACAAATTAGGAACTTATCCATTTTATTTATTTATTTTTTTTTTTTGTAATTTTAAAATCTCCAAATTGATTTGGAAACCTATTTGTTCTAGCTTTTAAATCTCCAAATTGATTTGGAAACCTATTTGTTCTAGCTTGGATGAAAAGAGAGGAGTACTAAATGAGTCCTAAAATTCTAAACACCACATACATTTGAGGGAAAATATCTTACAAAACGTTAAAAATATCAAGATAATTTTTTAAAAATACTACACAAAATTCTGTTTCTTGATCTTGGTTAATTATGCATACAAATATGTAGCTAGGTATAATACCTCATCTGCATTGCGTGTGGAAAGTTCTGGTTAAAACTTTTGGTGGTAGGGTGTCTTTTGGGGTGAATTGTGCACTCCTGCTTGCTAAATATAGACATAACTCAAGATCTGAGTCAGAAAGATTTATGATCTTCCATGTTGATATTTCTAGTAAATATAGGTCTGTAGTGAGTTTGAACCTGCCTTGACCAATCCAGAGTCAATCAGTTGAAGAGTCTTTTGAGTTCGAACAGAACTTAGGGCCTTCTGGCCCCGACTGGGAAATGAAAGGTGGATGTTGGCTCTGATACAGTCGGGGATCAAAACATTGACCAGAAATGCAGGAAACTGCTACCAGCATTCGTCACCGGCACTTAGAGAAAAAAAGGATTGTTAAAACATTAACCCCCTGAGAACCGACAGATGAAAAGCAGAGAGGGAAAAGCTATTTAAAAAGAAAAATACCAAGAGTCAGCCAATGAGGACAGAATATTAGTAATCAAAAGCAAAGGTAGAAAACCATGACAACCTATCTTGTGCTAACCTCTACCAAGTCTTACCGGCAAACTTTTCTATCTTGTCCCTCCATCTTGTATCTGGTCTTTTTCTACTTCATTTACTGTCCCATGGGCACCAATTGGTTAGTCTTTCCCCCCATCTATTGTCACATCTTTTTGCTAGGTGGCCAGCCCATCTCCACTTTTGCTGCTTAATTAGTTGTATATCTTTCACTCTAGTCCTCTCTCTGATCCATGTTGATCTTTTTCTATCTCTTAGTTATCCCTAGCATTGCTCTTTCCATGTCTCTCTGTGCTATTCTGAGCTGGTTTTCAGCTCATTTGGTTAATTTCCATGTTTCACATCCATAAGTCATGGCTGGTATTATGCAGCTGTTGTATACTTTATGCTTTAGGCACATTGGCAAGGTTATGCACTGTTTAATGAAAAGGGGGAAAAGAATTCACTATTAACCAAAGGGAGAAAGAGGAAACCAGAAATATAGAGATACTATATAATATGAGGGACTGGGAGAAGCAGAAAATTTAAGGGAGAGAAAGAGAATTAGTCTCCCCGTCCTACACCCATTCTCTGTGAAGAGGGAAGGGAAGAAGAGAGGAAGGTACAATATGGAGATAAACCATTAGTGAAAACGGAAGCTAAGAATGGTCGATGACAAATTATCCACTTGAGTGATAAGGGACACTAGATGATATCTTGAGTACATTTACCCCACCTGCTTGGGCCTGTGGGTCTGGCCGGCCTGGGCACACCCTAATTATTTCAGTAGTAATTGTTGAAGGGAAATAGTTTTCTCGCCCTCTCACTGGTGCGTGAATGAAAGAAATACACGATTTTTGCTTTTAAAAAGAACCAGAACCAGCCAAAGCCCAAACATTGAAGAAGAGATTTGATTGAATAGAACAATCAACACTGTTCGATAGTTTCACATCCCACTATGTAACAGAACAGCTAATGCTGTTATCATGATTTATTTATTATTAGATGAAGTATTGTCAATTATTAATAATTTGACCATGCTTCATCTAATAATTTCTTTTCAAAAATTAACAATAATATTACTACTAATACTATGAGTGTATGTAAAACAAGAACATCAAAGATGGCAGCGCCTAGGGATTTGTGGGGGAAATAAGGAATAAGGCTATATGGGTAGATTTGATCTTCTGCAACTGTTGGCTTTTGTAGCTCATGTAGAACAGCTGTCATGCTAAGATGTTGGAAAAGAAATGTGAGTTAGTCTCGCTGAAAACTTATTCTTTATTTCTAATTCATGCCGTTTACTCACAGCCATTGAATGATCGTCTGAGAAGTTGTGATTAAAAAGCAACAGAAAATTAAGATGAAAAAATACTAGTAAAAAAGATTGATAATAGCTAATGGCATTCTTCTGCAGAAATGTTGATATTAAAATTTGAATCTGAATTGGTTTGAGTGATTGCTGTCATGGGAGTATTGAAATTCATTCTATAAGGGTAGGCAAAAAACTTGATTTTATAAATTTGTTTTCTGCTGAAATTTATCCCAACTGTTGATACTTATTGAGATACTACTGTCATTGGAATATTAATATCAGTCAATGATGCTAATATTAGACACCATGTAATTTTACAGCATACCTGCTTATTTTAAGGTGTGTATTACTTATATTATTACAAAAGAAACTGATACTATCCATAATCCACTGTCTTAAAATATGTGAGAAGATCAACTTGCTTGTTTTTATTGTGTATTCAAGTCTCCAGAAATAAGCATTGTATTTAAAGGTCAGAAATTCCCATGACTGGTGTTGATGTTGACCTACTTTTAAGGCTTGACCGTACATCAGGAATGTTGAGTTTCTCTTGAGTGTATTTAGAGAGAATAAATAACTGGCTTGATGACTAATTCATGTCTATCATCCCAAGAACCAATCATTTTAAATAAGTAGCAAAAGATTCAAAGTTTTTTGGACAATTGCACTCATTCTTCTTGTTTTGTTCTCTCAACATTTCGGACAATCCATTCTTTGGTCTTATTCAGGTATTATCCATATGTAAAGAGAGGGATTATTTTTCCAGTAGTACCAAGTAAAAACAGTAGCTAACAATATTTGTTTTCATTAGCGGCAACACTTGTAACATGGGTTGCACATGTTTGGGGTGTTTGTTGGGGGGGAGAGGGGGTTAAACTCCTCCCTTTTTTTTCTTTTTTTTTCTTTTTTTTTTTTTTAAAAACAAAGAATTCCATACTGTGTCCTTGTTGAGCAGTAAAAGCCACACCAAGTTGAAATCCACACTGGTCTAATACATTTAGCCAACAAGCTAATGTATGGCGATTCTTTTAGTTTTCTCTCTTTCCATCAGCGTTCTGTCTATTATTCAGACTTCCCACCCACAGAGCGGGTAATGTACACCCTTCTCCCTCCAGATCTGTAAAATTGCCTAAGCAAATCTAAATATATATTTGTTGAACTAAACCATCGTTGGCACAAAATCTGATTTATGGATGGCTTAGTTCTTAAGATCTGACTCTCTCTGGTTTGGGTTTTTTTTTTCTGTAAATAACATTCAACTACAAACATATTTTTAACATGTGCTAAATTTAAGTTAATAATCAGGAGTAGCTCATCATTGCTTAGGTGTGTGCGAGACCTGTTTGACATTGTTACTTCACCCTTCCTCTTCCTCTGGCAGTCAACCAAAATATAGTAGTGAAAGATAGGAGTGTTGGAGATGACAATTTCAGTGCAAAGAATGAAATGAATTACACAAGGCATTTTCATAGTCAACATGCAATAAAGGTTTTTATGTACAAACAAATACAAAGTTTTTAAAAAAGGGGTTATTTTAGATGAGCTCAGGTTTAGTGATGAAATGTTGAATGAGACAAAATGCTCATCAAACTTGCTTTTTTACAAAACCTTATAGAGGAATAAAGTAGTGTGATACACTATTTTAAGATTATAACAAGAGTTCAAATGTTAGTGTTCATTTGAGAATGTCCAGTAAATGGAAATGTCTTTTGTATAATATTCTTGTGGAAACTTGAATATAATGTATTAAAAAATTGACTTGTTTCATATTGGAGTACTTGTGTGTGTTTATACAACAGTGTTGAGCATGGGAAAAAGCAAGTAAAAATAAAAATGCTGTTGTGAGCGAGTGTCCACCTGGAGGGGCACATCTACACTGGCGAACTGGTTTTATGTCTGACCTTTTTATCTTGTTCAGATAAGCTCCCAGAGAACAGTTTTGAAAATGTTTTAACTGCCTCTATGATTGGTCTCAGAAGATGATCTGCGGTCATGTGATCGGCTATGCATCTTCTAAATAACCGAAGCTCTAGGGACGCAATCAGATCTACCAGTAAAACCTTCTACTTTTGTGAGGGGCGCAAATTTAACAATTTGCAAAGGGGTGTGGTCGGACCTAGTGCTACGACTGTTTATAAGGCTGTAAAATGTATGGAACACCATAATGGCCAGAATTATTGCAAAAATAAAACTCTACTGCTAATATTTCTAACAAGCTTGTTTTCTTGATTACAGGAGATCTGCGATGATCCCAAATTCCTTATTGAAGGTGCCTCCCGATTTGATGTGAAGCAAGGTGAATTGGGTAAGTGTTCAGTTTTAGAATTTTATTTCTACTTTCACTTTTGTCTGCAACAATGGTTCTCAAACTTTATTGTATGACGGCAAACTAAGAAATATATTTGACTTACGCGGCACACAAACTCTTCACTCCATTAAGATATGAATATACATATTGCCTTTCATCTGTCTCTAAAAAGGTTGAGATCCCACAAAATCTAGTGGCAGAAGCGGGATATACATAATATCCATACTGGACACATTCACGGTTTGAAATACACGTTTGCATATTTTTTTAATTTACACGGCCCACTGGGAAATAGTTGCAGCACATTATTGTGCCACTGCACTGTAGACCAGTGCAGTGTTTCAAACTTGAAAAATGGCCAAAAATATTTTTTGATACTTACGAATATAAAAATGATGATAAATATTTATTTTAGCGAGTTCTCCAGCCATTTTTGCTCATATTTGATTAGATTGTTGAACTTTCTGGAAATGTTTTGCCATTTGTTTGAAAGTGTTGTCAACAATTTCCAGATTTACTTCTTTGATGCTTGTTCGTCCAGCAGTTTAGCGACAAAATTCACTGTGTCTTCGCAGCATTTTAGCGGGATATTTGCCGAATAAAGGCTCTCCACGATATCGAAATATTTCATTTTTGCCAAATAAAATATTTTTCGTAATTCATTATATAGTAAAAATAGCTTTGAGAAACATAAAAACAATCAATCGATTATTTTAAAGTTATTGTAAAAGTTATGCATAATACTTTGAAAAAATGAAAAGGTTAGAGCAAATCACTGCGTTAATCTGATAAAGGTACTGTTCACTAAATGAGTTTCCACAGATTTCCACAGCAAACTTTTTAGAATATGTCATATATTTTTTTAATGCTTTTTTTCATTATATAGTTTTTTCATGGATCTCAGACTATTAAAGTTATGTAAATTTCAAGAAATTCACAAAAAAATAAAAGAATTTTTAAATATACTCTGTGGGCCAAATCTATGCAGATAAAATGTCATACCAACAAATGCAAGGTCCTGCACCTAGGTAGAAACAACAAAAAAAGAACTACACCATGATTAAAGATAATGGAACACAACACACATTGAAGGAAATATACATATACAAACAAAGTGAATAAAGCAAATAAAACACTCGGGTACATAAGACACTCGTTTAAGTTCATTGATGAGGAGAGCTTCCTACTACGGTACAAATCTCTGGTATGTCCCCATCTGGAGTTTGCTTCCTGCCTATGCTCTCCTTACCTGAAGTACAACTTACATGCCATGAATACAAAAGAAAACGTGCTGACCTACTAGAAGTCTATAGAATCCTGAACAACATACATAGAGTAGATACTGACATTCATTGCTCAAAATGCCCTGATAAGAAAATGCTTACTTCATCTATGTACAGTAAAACCAGAGGACACCGCCATAAACTACAAATTCAGACCTCCACTGGTGTTAGAAAAACTTTCTTCTCGGCAAGAGTAGCAAACGCATGGAACAGCCTAAGTGAAAAGACTGTCACATCCAAGAATAACAATATTTAAAAAAATAATCATTATTCTGATATCGGACATACCAAATTTAACTAACATTTTTCTTATTAGTTTAATCCCAGCCTACACTGAAGCTGGCTTAATGATGCAATTAACTGCTGTCAAAAAAGCCTATTTCAAGTATATTTAAGTATATAAACTTTGTTTTCAAGCAAAGAAAAATTTTTGATTTTTGATTTTGTTACACTATAAATTAACTGCTATAAAAATTAAATACATAAGTTTTTGAAAACATTTTTGGCATTTCTGATAGAGATTAAGATGTAGTTATGATATGGTGTTTAAATTAAGTAATACTAGAAATATCAAAAAATCATTTTTGGCCACAGAAAAAACACTGCAGTGGTTCTCAAACTGACTGTCCACCCATTGTCGAATTCTCAGTAAAAGTCTTACATTTCAAGTTTGGCAATATCAAAACAAATCACTAAAATCACTAAAAGAAAATTTGTTGAACTCTTTACCAGCTCTTAATGAAAAGCAAACAACAAGCAATCAAAAGACAGTTGACAAAATAGCCATGCAATAGAAGATAAATATATGGTTGACACAGTATTACAGCTGTGCAATTGAAAATAGGGATTACTAGTGGCTTCTAGTTACTTATTAAATAAGTCAAATTGTCAGCCTACTGACAATTTGGTAAAAGTCACATTCGGACAAAGTTAGGAATGTTTCCTTGGTATAGTTTTCAGAAGCATCTTATTTTTATTTTCCTGGTTCTCATTTTTAACTGCTACATTTATATCCAGAAAAAAAAGTGGTAATTGAGTCGGCCATGGAACTGCAATGACTGAAATTTCCATCGTCTGCAGTCTAGGGTTAGTGATCATGTTTACATATCATATTTACATATGATCTTTTTTGGCTTTATGCACAGTGGCACAATATATATAAAAAAACACAGGTGAGATATCCTAAAAGCCATCAAATGGCAATGGGCAGCAGGCCATGTTGCAATAATGTCAGACCACTGCTGGATATCACAACTTCCTTAAGTCCTTAAATGTTAGACACAGTGATAAATTATTTAAATAGTTTGTAAGATTATGTTTCAATCAGTAACCAATATAGTCCGGGGGGGGC
>VCCN01004697.1:234585-246707 GCA_006491835.1 Architeuthis dux
CTCTCTCTCTCTGTACATTTACTCAGAATGGGGGTGGGGGTTCTGTTGCATGTCTTCCTCTGACATTTGCTGTTCCACCTTTTTCACAAAGTAACTGAGTTGGCCAAATATATGATTGTATCAATCTTGTATGTATTATTATTTGTTATAAACACCAGGCCATGTATGCATCAAAGTGTTCTTCCTCTTCACAAGAGAGCTCATTGCCCTTCATTAAGCCCCACTGATCTGAGTTATAGAAAGAGAATTTCAAAATTCTGTTTTCAATTCTATACTCTAACCCAGTAGTTAGGAAACTTTGAAAATTCAAAGACCTCTTCTATAAAGGAAATATTCTGGCAGACCCCCATTTTTAGCATTTAGTTTTCAGGCAGTAATCAATGAACTACAATCCTAAGCAACTTTTAACCTTTAAAAATCATTTCTGTTTTACATTATTTACATCCTAAAATATGGTACAGGTCTGTGTACAAT
This sequence comes from Architeuthis dux, assembly GCA_006491835.1. Classification (NCBI taxonomy): domain Eukaryota; kingdom Metazoa; phylum Mollusca; class Cephalopoda; order Oegopsida; family Architeuthidae; genus Architeuthis; species Architeuthis dux. The sequence continues at coordinate 235,060 of VCCN01004697.1, forward strand.
AATTGTTTTTCGATAGTTGTGCGATGGATGATGTTTCTCTGCTACAAGATTCCCAATGTCGGGTTCAATATTTGACATGCTAATTCTCATGCTAATTCTCAATCATGTTCTTCCGTCCAGTGTGACGGCAGGCTTATTGTCAAGCTCAGTTATCCTAATTTTAAATTCATGGTATTAATTTAAATTTTCAACTGTGGACCCCTGACAATTATCTAATGGAGACACAGGTCTACGGACCACACAATCAACTATACAAACCAGCTTTTTTGTAATTTTTCTTTTTTTATGGATCCCACTATTCTAGAAGGACACAGCAATATTGACATTAATTGCGCCAATATCAGAAAATGTGGTTATCTTACCTATTAGTGTGATCATAAGGTAAATCATGAGGTGAAATCCCCTTTAGTACTAAATACTTAAATTTGTAATACAGATTTTTTAAGGCCTATACACACCCTTATCAACAAGTGCCTTCAGATTTTCTTTTGGCTGAGCAACTACTCAAAGAATGAACTCTGCTAACCGAGTTCAAACCCAACTGAGACAATTTGTTCAATTCACACTAATGAACAATCTCTCTTCTCCCCCCAGCTATGGGTAAATAGTAGGGCTGACTGAGCTCACTAGCCATAGTTGGCAACCCGTCTAAGAGACCGACAACTCATTCCAAAACCAGCCTGAAGAGGGATTGGTTTAGTTCAGGTGATCTCACCCATGATGAAATCATCTGTGGTGCCCCAACAACCCTGCACTGGGTTATGGTACAAAGGACCAATCATGCACTTAATTTTAATCTCAAGCCTTCTGTTCTGTGAGTCTTAGTCGTTTGGATGTTTCTTATCAAGAAGTGATTTCTCATTTGTTCTTATTTCATCTTTTCAGGTGATTGCTGGCTTTTAGCTGCTGTTGCATCCCTGACCATGGATCAGAAACTTCTGTATAGAGTCGTTCCTGGGGACCAAAACTTTGCGGAAAACTACACAGGATGTTTCCGATTCCGTTTCTGGCATCAGGGTGACTGGATCGAGGTGGTGGTGGATGACAGAATTCCAACCTGTTATGGTCAGTTGATTTACATGCATTCAACAGAAAAAAATGAGTTCTGGAGTGCACTGCTTGAAAAGGCTTATGCCAAGTAAGTATAAATTTCTTCTCTCTCATAGTGTTACCAATATTTGATCAGCTTTACAAAAAATTCAATCCACCCAGCATACAAATTGTTTTCTTCACATTTGTTAGGAAATAGTTTTAGTACACAATACGTTCTGTGAAATAGGACATTATGTGATTTGGACATTGTGTGAATACCATATAATGTATGTACTTAGCAAAGCTTTATGGGATACTTGTGCAGTACCTCTATTGACTGAATAGCCAAGATGCTGTACACATACAGTACTGGATTTCAGCTAATATATCTGGCTTTGTACAATACTGCTTACATTATATTGTTTAATAATTTATTGATAAATAGTATACTTATACGCCTGACAGCGCAATCACTTTGTTTGCAGTACAAGAGGCATGAGAATCACATACTGTGTGTTCTACTACATCTGATTACATCCACTATGTTCTGTTCTCAGGATTTTTTAACTCCATTATGGCAACACAGACATATATGTGGTTGGACGTTGTAAGAAAGGACGTTAAGCAACTCATGACTCTACTGATAACTGGTATCATTTCATAATTTTTAAAAATATGATGAAATATCTTTCTATCAATATACTTTTTCATACCTACCTATCTATCCATATACTACTATGTGTATATTGCTTCTTATACTTCCTATAAACTCAATCACGAGTAACCTTATCATTAATGATTTTATTGTGATGTGAAAATTATTTGTATAGCATTTAAATAGAGCAAAGGCCAAACTTCTGGCAAGATTGGAATACACTGGCCACAGTTGATATTTAACCACAGATAATTTTTTGTGTTATTAGAAACCGTCAACCAAAACAGTCAACATAGGTTTCTTCAGTTTTTAAGTGATTCTGACTTTTTTGAAAATTTGTATATGTAACGGTTTCTATTGAGTGACTAAAATTTGACCTGTTAAAATTAATGAATTACCTTACATACCATTCATAAATTGCAAAGAAACATTGTGGAATTTCCATGGGTTTTGCTTAACATTCAAAGATACAGTTTAATTTTATTCATAATCAGCATGATCCAATTTTCTAAGGGAGTTCAAATCTGACGATCAGTGGCTCACTCAATGATAACTGGTATGTTGGGACCTCTGTCTCAGAAGCAATGCTGCTCAACTGTATAAAAGCTCTTGCATTAACATAGGATAATAGAATCAGTTTGTTATCCAAAAACACTGACATCTGTTAACAATAGAATTAATGATTTTCTTTTCTGGATTCTTTTCAAGTTTTACTTTTTCTCAAATTGAGTTAAAATAATTGTTGCAAATTGCAAATGGAATCCTATTTTCAAACTGATCCTACCTTATTAGGTCAAAACTGTCCACCGGTCAACATAGGTCTTATTGACTCTGAAGTCAAAATTCTCCTTTTAGTGTGTAAATAACAAGCCTCACCAACTTGACACTCAAGATGGAAATTTTAACTTAGCAATTATCAATACTCTGATCTACAAGTACAATCTCTTTTTAGCCCATATCTTCAATGACTTCCATGTCAAATAATTCAGTTGGATCATAGGTTTCCCTTTTAATGCCTTGAAATCAAATCAATTTACTGCAGTGGCTTGCCATTCCTCTGATGCGTTGTTCTTCTTAATGAGGGTGTTTATTTTTGCCAAGTTTGCTCTGGACTCCACCTATGAGTGTGTCTAATATATATTTTTAATAGGTGAGAATAAATGTTTTTTTTTTGTTTTTTTTTTTTAAGGCTATGTGGCTCTTATGAGGCCCTAAAAGGTGGTAGCAGCTCCGAGGCAATGGAAGATTTTACAGGTGGCGTAACTGAAAATATTGACCTCACTAATCCTCCAGATAAGCTCTTCAACATCATGCTAAAAGCCTTCCAGAGATCTTCACTCATGGGATGTTCAATTGATGTAAGTTTCATTTTTCTCTTTACTTGTTATGGGTATGATCTCTTTGAAGTAAGAACTTTGGATCAAACTTTGTTAACAAATGATCTATATACATTGGTTTATACCTAACTACCTACTTATAGTGCACTCGACAGCTGTTTTCTTCACAAATAACATAACATTGAAAGTTTAGTTTAAATAAAGGGATCACGCAGAGAAGAACAGCAATACAGAAAAGGAAAACAATTTTCCAACAAAAACTTTTTTTTAAATCCAGTTATTAAGAGAGTAAAGCCTGGTTTATATCCAACAATTTGGGAGAAGTGATGCTCGTGCAGTATTCTGATCTAGGAGCATTACCTTTTTCTTTCTTATCCACCCGAATCACAGCTTAGAGTGTATTCAATTAGCTGCTGAGTGCACAGGGAAATTTGTCCTAATGAAGAGTTTTCCTCACTCTTCACTCATACCGTGAATCGAACCAGGGACCTTCTATGTGTGAGGCAGACATGTTAACCATTACACTATCCGAGTGGTAAATAACTGACAGCGGTAAGGAAGGATAAGTCCTTTTCTTCATATACAATTTGTTAATGGATAAGCTCCTTTGTTTAATTATAAATGAATTTTCCTCTATTAAATATATGCATTTCTTGGTTGTAGTCCTAAATTTTCAAAACTTTGGGAAATTTTATCAATACATGTATTATGTACAAAATGGTAGTTAAAATTTATCAAGGCACACATACACAGATTGATTCTTTATAGAAATTCTGTTAATAGTCATGTATTCACTCCTTCTAAATACTTCTCTCCCCCCCCCCCACAAAAAAAAGAAATCCCACTATCATTCAAATATATAGACGGATTAACAATTTTCTTTTGAATTCATGAAATTCTTTCTCCTTTTCAGGCTGATCCAAATGAATTAGAAGCAAAACTATCCAATGGTCTCATTTGTGGACATGCTTACAGCATCACTGCTTGCAAATTTGTAAGTACCACATCTTTAGTTGCTGTGTTAAGTTGTCTGATGATAGAAATAATGTTAAATTTCATTATTATTTTAAATCTTAAAAACTTATGGTGTAATTTTAAATGTACTCAACCAAGTATAAAAATCTAATTTTTTAGAAGTTAACATTTCTTTCTAGTTTCATATACATATATCTCAGCAAGTACATGCTCATAACACAAAAAATATTTCAAATAAGATTATATTACATATCTACTTTGAGCTAATGTTAAATATCACATGTTGAAAAAAAACATATTTTGAAAAATACATTTAACTAGAATTGTACATTAATTACATGGAAAAAAAATCATTTAATCAAATTCTCAGTATGATGAGAATATTTTCCCAAAATATATTGCAATATACATTAACATTGCTTCTATAATTATAAGCTCTCTCCATTTTTTAAAAGATTTTCTCTCTAAATTAACTTGAATATTCTTAATCCATAATTCAAGATATGTTGAATGAATTTAAATTCAATCATTTTATATTTTTTAATTATTTTTTTTATTAGATGACATATTGTCAAGCATGTTTATTAATTTTTGACTTCTATTTACCTTCATCTTTAGTTGTGATAGAAAACAACTAAAATATTAAGATAAAGTAGTAGTCAAAAATTAATAATAATGGTTTAAATTCAATCATTTGCTTATGTTGTCTTTTATCATATTATTGTTTCTTTTAGGTGTATCTTCCAAATATATATCTTGTTCCTTTTTATATTGAAAGTATAACAATGTTTTGTTTGTGTCTTATATTTGTAATAATATTAAAAAATCATAATGGTTGTATGTTTTGCAATCTTGATAATGTTGAAATTATATTTGTCTTTTTATGTTCTTCAGAACTTGCTTTAATGTCAATATGTAACAAATGTACTCTTACATGAATGTTTAATCCATCTTGTATGTCATTTGTAATGTCTACAAATAACATTATAAATGACTGAAAGTGAATTTGAGTAAAATGTTCTCTAACTATTTCAATGCCTTCTTTTTTCTCTTCTGACTTAAAAGGTGGCTATCCCTAGCCATGTAAGCTCTTCTTTTCTTTCTAAGTATTTTGTCAGTGTTCACGTGCTTCCTGGCCACTGCCTTTTTGTTGTATCTGTATTTGTATCTGCGCTGTATAAATTAATCATGGACTAAAAGTGAATCACTTCCACTTGTGTCTCTAATGATTTTGTGCATGGAGAGACCGACAACAATCGCTCCACAGCTTTTGTTACTGCTATTGTTAAGCTTAAATTAATCGTTAGTTTATTGCTCTTACACACACACACACACACTTACATGCACACGCACACACACACAGTATGTTTTGATGACTACATCAATAGCTTCCACTTACAGCTCTTGTTGTTCAAGTCAAGCTTTGAATACCAAAATGAATATCATCCATGCAACTCTTTCTCCTGAAAGGTGATATAATTCAGGATTTCAAAAAAGTCTTCTCTCCCCAGCCTTTTTATAGGTGTGCTCTGATGGAGACATTGGTAGTTTGTTTGCCTCTCTCCTCAACAGTTAATGCTTTCTATATAAAGTTCCAGTGAATTTTATAGCAAGCATGCTGTCTTCATGCAGAAAGATTGGTGCTACACAATTATTCTTCTATCTTCTATCTTCACTTCAGTTTTCCTCTGCATAATCCTCCATATTCCTTACATGCACACACACACACACACAGCAAAGCCTTTACTCCATTTCCTTGCTCTTCATCATTCTTTTTCTTCACCTTATATATTAATGTTCTGCCATTTCCATATTATCCTTAGCTTTTCTAGAAAATCCTCCTCCAGTAATCTTCACTTTTCTCTTCCTCATGCAAAAATCAGTTTGTACTTATTGTTATAAACACCTTCTTATAATGGCTACTTATGATTATTGAACAGTCTACACACTCACAATTAAAAAAAAAATAATGACTGTAGTTTTTCAGTTTTTACAGAGGAAGCCACTTATTGTGATCACTTTGGGACCGGGTCTTTTTAGATAACAAAAGAAAAACAAATAATAAAACCAGGATATAAAAATTGGGACAATTTACATTCATTATTATAAACAACTTGCATTATAAAAAAATTAACATGATTAATATAAATATTTTGATATCATTTTTAATTCATTTAAGATAAACTGTTTGGGACTGACAGATTTTGATAACAATAGCCGTTTGATAACATTATCCATGATTATAATAAATGGCTTCCTCTGTATATTGTTTCTTGGAAAAAAATGAAATTACAAAAAATTTGCATCAGATTTGAAAACCATTGATTGTCTCTTTTAAATCTTGTTTTAGATTTAAATGTTGACAACACAAATTTGTTTTGTTCCTGGCCACTTTTTGTTACTAAGTAATGTGTGGCTGTAGATCACACAAAATGATTTACTACTTAAAATATCTGCAATTCTGTAGAGACTACTTCATATTTTATATACACCCACATTTCCCCAAGAGAAAAAAAAGAAAAGAACAGTTCCAGACTCAAACAGGCTAACACAACCTCCACACACATACAGACTCTTTCTTGCAACAAAGATTACCATACACACACACATAAACCGGCTACACCCAAATATTCTCATATACACACAAACAGGCTAACATCTTCACACGATATTAACAAATCACCACTGCCATCCACACACTACACACCCCAGCCCACACACACACATCTCCCTAAAACATTTTGACCATGGAATGTACACTGAGGTCAACCCACTGTTGATAAAATCCAGCAACACACACACGTGCACACACTCTCTCCCTCAAGCCAATTTACCACCAGAGTTTCCTCAAAACATTTTGGCCATGGAATGTACACTCAGGTCAACACTGCCAAACTGCTGATAAAATCTAGCAACACACACACACACACACACACACACTCTCACACTATCTCTCGACAGATTTACCACCAACTCACTACTAAAAACCTTTGTTCAGATAGAAACCTTGGTCCATGCAGACACATCACTTTCTCTGACTTCCTTTTGAAAATTACTTAATAAGTCGAAATATGTTTATGGTATTAAATAAATTTCTTGCAAATTATTCTGAGTCTCCACATTGTCTTTTCTTAGCATCATTATGTCAGATAACCTTTACCCCATATTTTATATAGTTAAATATGAGGTAGACATTTAGCCTCTCCAGAATTGCAGGAATTAAAATATTCCAAGTTAAATATCAAGTACCTTGTGATCAAAACAAAGACTTTGTGCATACTAATAAAATAATAGTGGGCACAATGTGTTCCATATAGATATTGACGTACCAAAAGCGCTACTCATTGATTACCACTAAAAAGGGGAAAAGGTTTACCTTCACTTTTGACTGCTAAAAGAGAAGAAAAAATATTCCCCGCAGTTTTGAACCCAACTTTTTTTTTTAAAAAGTGATCAGAATAAGAAGCCTGGTAAAAAAAAAATAACTTCCAAAAGAAAGTGTTATCAGAACAAAAAATGATCTGATGTCTTAAATTCTCTAATGTTCTATTTCAACGTCATAAGGACCAAACACAAAATAAGGGTCTAGTTCCAAATTGTATAGTAAATTGGCCCCACCACCACTAAAACATAATGTAATGGTTGAAAATCACCCGGATTTGTTTTATTCACTAAGTTAGAGCATCCTGAAAGAAAAAAGTCTGCCTACGATGTGCCATTTTTGCTACATATAGAAAAACTATCATCATTATAAAGATTTGTATAATCTTAATTTATGTAAGTACTGTAAATAAAGTGTCAGTTATTTAGAATGTTACTTTCTACTTATATATAAGCAGTAGATCATTATTGATACAAAGAGCATCAGGCAGCTATTTTCCAAACCTATTGAAGAATGATTACAAATGACTACATTCATCTTCAATGTTTCAAAATGAGTGAAAGATGAAATAAATGAACTAATTGCTTCTAAATGATTTTTATGTAACTCATTAATTCAACTAATGATAGCTCAGCTCAAATCTATTAGGTTTAACGAATCAATTTAGTCAAAGTTCAGCATTTAAATCTATGCTTTCTGCCCCAGCAGTTTGCTTGAATTTTTGTTAAAATGCTGAATATAAAAACTTTCAGCAGTAAAGATTCTGTGAGGAAACATATCAGGCTATTTGTTTACAAAAATAGAAATATCTATCTAAAAATAGAAACTCTGTATTAAAATCAAGTTTTGACTTGTATAAAATTAAATTTACCAATTCCAGTTCAATGTTCACAATTCAATTTTCTAATTGTGATTTTTATATTAAAAAAAGTGAAAAGTTGAGAATTTGGGAAATAACATTTTCAAATCCTAATTTCTAAAATATTTACAGAAATAGATTTTAAATCTAAATTCATGAATATTTACAAAACTTAATTTTTCAATTATTTACAAACATTAAACTTTTTAAAAAGATTAACATTAGGGAAATTATTACAGAACCATCTAAAAATTAACATTCTGATAAGTGTGCCCAAAACAAGTATTACAGATATGCATACTGTATATATTACTTAAATATAACTTATAAATAGTATATTACACTATTTATATACATGTATATCATTTAGATTTAAATTTTGATATAAATTATTTACACTGTCACTTATATTAGACTTAATAATGTACTATTGCGTATGAAGTTGTTTGCAAATAAACCTGTGTTATTTATTTTTATCTCTGTCCATTTACTTCATTAATGTCAGACAATTGTATTCAATGTGACTTTAGTTGATGTTTTCTCACATTGCTCATCAAAGTAAAAGTATCTGTTTATATCCTAAATCATTATATTGTTCATTCTATTATTTTATTTATATTTATTCTTGGTGAAGCAGGTTTGTAAATTTTCTTCATCACAATTCTAAAAGTTTTATTCTATACAAAGCACATCTTGATTGCTTTTTCTTGTTACAGTAAATGGCTTCGTCTTACACTCAAGTGTTCTTTGTCTTAAATGTTGAAAATGATCCGATATCTGCTTCCTAAATAGTCCTTGTTTCTTTTAATTCTGGAATTATCATTCTGACTGAAGATTCCTCAATGCTACATTTCAGGTGCATGATTTTATAAGCACTCACAGGTGCATGTTCATCCAAAGACATCAAAATATGATTTCTAATTTCGAAAACATGATATACAGCAATACCTTAAACAGTGCAGTTTTGATTAAGTATGGTTAAGGTATTGCTGTACAAACAAATGAAACCAAGTATAAGCTGAAAAAACACTTTAAATTATAATAAGACCTTGAACAGTGCGGTTTTGACAAATTTTAAAACAAATTAACTGTGCACTATACAAGGTATTGCTGCATTGGGTTGATGCAAAAATGAATTCCATTGTAGGTTTTTAAAGGATTATGACAAATGAACCGTATACTTAAATATTACAGTGTCAGAATAAAAGTATTCTAAGATAATGTACATATAGACCTAGACATACATGTTCTTCCTATTTTTCATCATGTACGTTTTAGTATAAAACTTGCATCCCAACTATTCATATACTCTGTCTCTTGGGCCCCTGTCAACCAAGGTTGACCATGGGTGAACAGCTTCTAGCTGCTATACCTGAGCACTTAGTATGGAGGAATTGTTTTGCCCAACTTCCACCCCACCCACCCCCTTCTCGGCCATGCTGAAGGCTTCCAAAGAAAAGTGGTGCTGAATTCATTTGGATGCCTCTCCAGCTAGTTACGGCACCTAGTATTCCTAGATGGTCACCCAGCTAGGTACTGACCAGGCTCGATGTTGCTTAACTTTGGTGATCGTATGAGAACCTGGTGTATCCAACGCGATTTGGCCACAGCAATCTGTCTATGCACATTATAAAGCTGGTTCTTCTAAGTAATCAACATTTTTGTCCTTGAATCCGTTCTTTTTGCTCTGTTAATCTCTTGCAGATATTTTTTAAAAACACCAATCAACTCATTGAGACTTGGAAAAATCCCTTTTGTTAGTTCACGATACATAATTTTTCTATTTTCAGGACAAGGTTTTCAGCCTCCTATTTTTGTCACAAATGTATTCAATTTTATTGTATAACAATTGTAAAGAAAAAATTAAGATAAGAGGAAGAAAAAGTTGCTAGATTTAATATTCTTACAATTATGGTGTCTTGGTGTTTTTTTAATTTTGTTTTACATTTTGGATAAAATTTTAGTGAATGGCATTCATTTCATATTGTTCAAATTTACTAACAGTAGATTTCTGAAATGACATTTTGTAAAATGTTATTTTTAAAAGCTTTTATTTATGGTTTTAAGTTGTGCATTTTAACATCCATTCGTGTGTATTTTGCTTGTAGTTAATATTTTTAATTACAATGGTACTTTTTTTCTTTTCCTTTTTTTTCTTTTTTTTCCTTTTTTTTTTTTTTTTTTTTTTTTTTTTTTTTTTTTTTTTCCTTTTTTTTTTTTCTTTTTTTTCTCCAAAATTCCTAGCTTGAAACTAAGGTAACTTTTTTTTTTTTAACCCTCTTGTCACTGATAGGTGTGAATTCTCACTTAATTTTTTTCTTTTCAAATGTGTTTCAATGTTCCCTGATTTGAACATTTCAAAGGTGCATTTTTAAACCTACTTTACCTTGATAACTTATATTTTTTCCCATTTAGTCTCTATGATTTTTGTATTTTGACTTTTTATCTGTATGCATCAACAATACTCAAAGATTTGGTATATAAGCTCTGGTCATCAGCAAAGAGTAGTTCATTTAGTGGGTCTGGGTGTGCTTCTCTGGTGATCCTGTCCATGTAGATGACTAACAGAAGCGACGAAAGGACACAGCCTTGTCTCAACCCTCAATGTCACCTCAAACCAGTTGGTCAGTGCAGAAGGCATTCAAACAGCACTTTTGCTGCTAGCATACATAGCTCTGTTGTCAAGCAGCTGCCCCCTTCCAGGATTCACGCTATTGACTTTGTTAAAGGCCTTTTCCTGGTCCACAAATACTAGGTGTTGATCATTGTTGTACTCAATAGACTTCTTACTCAGCTGCCTCAGGGTTAAGATTGCATCAATGCACCCTTCTGTTGCTCTACTACATTTTGCCAATATCACTCAGGAGTGAAATTCCTCTGTAAGTGCCACAGTCTTTCTTTCTTCCAAATTGGCACCACTACTGCTAGCTGCCAGTCCTCTGGTACTCTTTCTTTTCTTCCCAGGCCTTCCAGAACTGTATACCTATCTCACCACACGCTAGGATTGCCTCTGGTGATTCCATCCACCCCTGCTACCTTGTTTCTAGCGCTAGTCTTGATTGTATGCCTAACTTCTGACTCTAGGATAACTGGTTCTTCTTCCTCCTGGTATCTGAGGGTGAACTGGGGCTGGTCTTGCTAGTCCTTCACTGGATTCGGGAGCTGAGAGAACTATTCTTCCCGCCTATCTCTAATGTTATTGCTTTTATACATCGGTTGGCCCTCCTTGTCAGTGATGGGTCATTGAGCTAATCTCTGTCTCCTTGTCTTCACACTCATGGAGAGCATCTACACAGTTCTGGATTTATTTTATAACACAAAAACAAATACCCAAAGAAAAAAGGGCAATGAAAAGTGTAAATTTACCTACAAAAAATGCCAAATATTAATAACCCACAAGTATCAGGG
>VCCN01004697.1:260472-277246 GCA_006491835.1 Architeuthis dux
AAATTCACATTTTTATTGGTAAACAGATCTACAAGTTCCTGTTTTTCAAATTTATTAACTATTATATTTATTACATTCAAAGTAAAATCTATTTTATTTTTACTAAAATCTCTTGTAAATTGCATCATTTAAAGCTGTGTTTCCCAAACTCTGGTGACATTTGGTTCAATAAATTTTCCCATGACTTCTTCCCAATATCCAAATGTCAGCGAAGCACTAGCTTCTCACTGTTATTTGAAAGTTATTTATGCAAATTCTTTAATGTCCCAATTCATTTGGAGTGGGCTACCCATGTTGGTAAACACTGTTATGATAATGAGGATAACAAAATTTTTATTTTTTTTATTTCATAGCTTTCCTTCAAACCAGTTTTGGGAACTGAGCCTTCTGCTTAGCTCTTGAAATAAAAAAAAAACTTGCATTAGACCTATTTTATCAAGAAAAGTTAATGATTTTAGTCAACATCATTTTTTATCTTAAATGATTTTTATGTGTTGAATGTGACATAATCTGAAATAAAGTTTCTAAAAAATACCTTAGATTTCAGGTTTTATGAAATTTTTTTCCAATTTAATCTATTCAAACTATTGTGAAATATACATGTTTATAAAAGATACTGAGATCAATGTAAAGTATATATTAATAAAATTAGTGAAATTATTGTAATATACATAAATGATTGCAAACACTGATAAAATCTTTCTATAGGCTCTCAGCAAAGGTCTGATAATTGAAGTCCACAGTTCCATTCCATTTGCAAATAAGTTAGGTTCATTACATCACTCACTTCAGAAGAAAATATTAACTTTAAACTATGGGGAAAATCTCTCCTTACTGTCAACTGTTCTCAAGTCAAATTCTCAATACCCAAAGGAATGTCTCTACAAAAACATGTTTTTACATTTATCAATTTTATTTCTGGAAATTAACCTTTTATACAATAATTAATATATTGATACATTTCCATATGTATAAATATGGAGTATAAAATAGATTGTATGTAGTAATATAGAAACCATACCAGTAATTTAAAAAAGAAAATAATGAATCAATGTGACCTCTTCTGTTTGAATTATTGAGATGAGGTTTTATGACTTCCATCCTGGTCTTTGTTTTTCTTAATCATGTTTCAACTAATGAACTCTTGGAGTTTCCTCTGGTATCTGTTGCATCTGGTAGTTGCCTCACTTTAGTCACTGCTTAATTCAGAGATTGAACCCATAACTTCCAGTAAATGACCTAGTCCAGTGGTTCTCAACCTTTATTGTATGACGGCACACTAATAAATATATTTGACTTACACCAACTCTTTACTCCATTAAAATATGAATATTGGTATTGCGATGGACATGTTTTACTGTTTGATTATCATCCTGTTTCCACATAGTAGTAAACGATGATGTAGTGATGACAGTGTACTGTAAGTCAAAATGAATTAGACAAATTAGTCAATGAACAAAACTTTTATATCAGCATACTGATATAAATACTCATCATTTTTTCTTTTTTTCCCCCCCTCTTTCATCTGTCCCTAAAAAGGTTGATCTCACAAAATCTACTGATAAAACTACTAGATTGGCAACCCTGTGGTGGAAGTGGGACAGACATAATACTGTATGGGACATGTTCAAGGCTCAAATACATGTTTGCATATTTGGAAAAATTTATACAGCACACAATTATGCTGCACCCACAGTTTGAGAACCACTGACCTAGTCTAATAGATTGGTCTCATTTCCTGAAAGTTATTTCTTCAAGAATGCCAGACAAGACAAAAATCAAAGAATGAGAATAACATCCCCTCTCAGATGAAATAAAGGATTTTGTTCAACATTTCTTGAAGGTTACCAGATACAACAGACACCTTAGGGAGACCCAAGAGCACAGTGTGATAAAGACAACATAAGGATGCAAGTTCAAAAGAATCTCTATAAAAGTAGCGACAAAATGTAAATAATGAAACTTGGATAATAATGCTAAAAATCTTGTCATATCTATAAAATAATGATACATGTACATTTACCTTTTTGTCTTTCATTGTTTAAATCCTTGTTTATGAGTTTTGTTTTATACTTTTATGATGACAATGAATGATAAATAGAATCAGTTTTAAATTTAACTAAAATGGTTTTTGCTTTTATTCAAAGAGAATGTCATTTCTTTTTTACAAATTTTGTTATGTCTTGTACTTTACTATTCTTATCTAACTTCTGGTATAAATTTCAATGTCAGGAGATTAACAACACTTCTTCTATAGATTAACACTTCTTCCTCATGACTGAACAAAAAAAGTCAATCTTTTATTAGTCTTTAAAATTGCATGTAGCTTGTCTATTCTATATATAATACTAAAAATCTGATTCTGTTTCTCATTTATGACCTGTAAGTAGCCAAAACAGTGCATTGTAGCCAGAGGGTTGAATTATAAGGTACACCTAATGCGCTAACTTAAAGAATGAAAAGAAATCTGGGTGATTTGTAACTGAATATAAAGTGTGAGGGTCTGTGTTCGTGCTCACTCCTATCTATATTATAATGACTGATTTGTCAAAGGAGATAACTATTAAATGTTATTGTGTAGTCTCCCTTATTTATTTATTTATTTTGCAAATTTATTAAAAAAATCCAGGTTCATTCTGGTCACATCAGGTTGCACTATTTTTCTCTCAAAGGATGACCCCAAACTGGTCACACGGTTGTCTAATATAATACTAAAATTCTCATTCTGTTTATCTGATTGCGACCTTTAATTATTCAAAACGGTGCATTATATCTTTAATTAAGGTATCCCTAAAATGCTCCAACTTAAAAGATTTGGGTAATTAATAAGTTTTGGGGTCTGCTTCTGTGCTAACCTCCATAATGAACCGTTTTCTCAAGGGAGATAACTATTAAATTCTAATTGTAGAATAGTCTCCTTTCGTTTATTTATTTATTCATTTGCAAATGCGCACACTATCTGGGTGCAACCAAGTCTTTAAATTGAATATTCATTCTGGTCACATCAGATTGTACTACTATTCTCACAGGATTGTCTAGTTTATTTTTAAATCCTAGTGCAAGCATGTTAAATGATGAGCATATGATGATTGCAGGAAAATAAGATATTAATAGGAAAAGTCATATTTATTTGGAACAGTCTTTCCGGAATGCTCAGACAAGCCACTTCAAATCTTGAGGTTTTTAGTTTAGTATTATGACAAGGTTAGTCCAAATTTGTACAAAAAAATATTTATTTCTTAAGAATTAACTTGACATCACTTGAATTTTGTTTTTTTAATTCCATCTTTAAGCAAAAAATACTTTTTCCTTTGAATCCAGGTTTTTTGAATTCTGAAATAAACTTAGTTAATTACTTCCCTTTGTTTTTATGTTGACTGTTTGACAGTCTACAGCCTTACCTCCCTAGTTACGAATAAGCTATAGCTATTATTGATCTCTTGATATTTTTCTCATTTTATACAATATTTCTCCAGACTTCCTCGTTTTACTTTATGCTTTTTTCTATTGATTTTTTTAAGGGAAAGATAGTTGCAACTTTTTGCACCGTCTTCTGTTATTTTACATGTTTTTTTTTTTTATTTCATTTTTGAAAAGCAATAGCTTATTTGCTTTATATGTAGTCAACATTTTAAAACAAAAAAGAACACTATAAAATTCCTTGATTAATCAAAATTAGGCCTATTTATTTATTTGATCAATTTTATCTTCAGAAGTGCAATTCATTTTATTTTCATATTTTTTTAATTTCATTTCTCTTAGTATTAAACTGAAAATAACAGATGGAATTTGAATTAAAGGAATTGATTTTTAATATATTTTGTTAATGTAGCCACTTAAATATACAGGACTAATATATATGAAATCAAATGATATCCGACAGAATATGATAATTATAAAGACATTTGTTAGTTGAGAACCTATATTTGCCCAGCTCAATCGGTAGAGCAGAAACTGCGTATACGGTTGCTTCCAAGGTGTATGTGGGTATGATCCCCACACAAAGCTCATTTCTTTATTCACATTTACGATTTAGGTCGCTCACACCAGCACTGGGCAAATATAGGTTCTCAACTAACAAATGTCTTTAGAATTATCATATATATATATAATTAATTGGGAACCCATGCCAGGCTGATATGGGTTCCCAATTAATTATTTATCAATAAGTGTCTTTATAATTATCATATTCTGTTGGATATCAAATTTATCCATTTCTTGATATTCTTTTCTATCTTTTATTTCTGTCTTAGATTTTAGCAATTCCTGAATGACCTTTTTCCTATCAATTAGTTCAATGACTTCTAAACTAGTTTACTGTAAGTAGTGGTAGGATTTAATTCAAAAGTAACTATATTTGATATGTTTTGCCCTGTACATTGCATGTTACTCAAGATTTTTTATTTTTTTTTTTTTTTTTTTTTTTTTTTTTTTTTTGAATTTTGAATGCCAAATATTTTTGAAAGAAAGAATTATATTTTGATACTGTTTTTCATGACTTCATCAACATTTTCATTTTCCTCTGTTCCATTAGTCTTTTTAATCTCTTGATGACGTGCAGTCCTTTACAGATATAAATCTTAGTTCTACACTACTTTCAGCTTTGACTAATATCAAGTATGTACAAATAGAAACATACTAATTTCAAAACAGTTTATCTAATTATTCTGTTATGCCAGAAATTAGTTAAAGTTTGTTTTTACATAAATTTTATCAAACTGAGCTCAAAAGTTGGTGTTAGATGCAAAATGATTCAATATTAGCAGAAGTTGATCTACTTACTACCAGGTATAATCTGAAAACCAACTTAGACTAGCATAGCAAGCCATGGAAAGAGCAATGCTAGGTATAACTCTAAGAGATAGAAAAGGATCAACATGGATCAGAGGGAGAACTAGAGTGAAGGATATTATGCAAATAATAAAGCAGCAAAAATGGAGATGGGATGGTCACCTAGCAAGATGGGGGGAAAGACTAACTGATTGGTGCTCATGAGACAGTAAATGCAATAGGAAAAGACCAGACACAAGATGGCGAGCTGAGATAGAAAAGTTTGCTGGTAAGACGTGGCAGAGGTTAGCACAATCTAGGTTGTCATGGAAGGAGATGGGAAAGCCCTTTGTCCAGCAGTGGACTTATAACAGCTGATGATGATGATAATCTGCACGAGGACAATTCTGTGCAAGTACCAATAAAAACAAACTTTGGAATCAAGACTATTGAAATACAAAAATTAAAACTACTTTTTGAGTTAAATTATTTTTGGAAATTAATTTGCTTCTGTAGTTCAATCTTCAGTGTTTTTACACAAATTTCTCTTCTTTCTCCTCATTTACTTCATACTTCCATCAAGTCATCCTATTTTTTATTTTTTTTTTAATTTCTTTTTTACACTTCACTACTTATTACTGGAATTTTATTACTTGCATCACAAGTTACAAACAGTCACCATCTGTCGTCTGCAAGCTCAACCACGAAGAAGTGTGAAAGCGCAACCTTTCTCCCAAATACTGTCAACTGTTGCTGATAATCTGGCTGTATGCAATCAAACTGTTGAATTCCAGCAAATAGTACCAACTTATATCTCCCCAGCAGGCGTCAAGGTAGTTGGGTGTATTGGTATGATGAGCATGGAGTTTACATATACACAATACTCTCCACACCCTGCCTTTCCGTTATTCTTTCTCTGTTTCTCTTTGCATGATTTTATTCCTCAACTTATGGAAACTCCATTTTTCTTTAGAAATTAATAAATTTCCATATTGGGTTCTCAAAAATAACAATCAGTTTTTAAAAGAATCACATTAACACACTGGGCAGTATTTTAATAATTTAGATTCTTTTTAAAGAATTTAAGCATTTTAATTTATCACATCTAAAAAATCTTGTCTATTTTAATCTTGAGGTACTGATTTGAACATTTATTTCTTTAAATTATAAATGAAAAAACAAAATATATGCATATTAAAGAATTTTTAACTGAAAATATACCAAGTACGCAATTACACAAAGAAAATTATATAAATGGAAGCATAAAAATATCATTTTATTCTAATGAAGTAACTAAATGTTATTTCCATAGCTTGATCTATGTGTATTATAGTACACCTTGTATATCAGATAAATTAAATGTTACTTAATGAGCCAAGAAATTAAAACGGTAAAAAGAAAATGAATAAGTATAATATCAAATTGTGAGGTTCAGAAATGAATATTTAAGAATAGAATTTTCAATAAAATATGGTAGACTTTTGTTTATATATTATGTACTATATAAAAATTTGTGACTAAATGAAAAATTCATCCAATTGTGATAAGATCCTTATGGAGCCTTACTATATTTGAATTAATAATAACCTAAAATACAGTTTCAGATCAAATACATCTTTAAAATGAAGATTACTTTATTGCATTAATCTTTAAATCGATTATGTATCGAGTGTATATTTATCTCCACATTTATTTTTAATACTGTATCTACTCATTGTTTTTTTAAAACTCCTATAGAAACAGTTCTAGGAGTTTTTAAAAAATAAAAAGCACAAATCCATTTCTCTCTCAACAACTTGACTCAAATTCACCGATTTTCTGTTGCATTATACACAAGTAAATATGATAATTAAAAACAATTTTTGTGCAATTATAGGTAAACTGGAAGAATTTTTTCAACGTGTAAAAATTAAAGAAACCTGTAAAATCTCTTAAAGTTTATCTTACTGTGGCAGTATAATGCAAGAATTAGTTAAATTAAAAATCTCAACAAAATTTTTTTAAATAAACACCTTTATCAACTAATCACTTAAGATGTTTAGATGAGCACAGAATTCTAACAACATTTTTCTCTCTTTTTTGTATTGCTTATGATTTTGCCTCCGAGTGCCAAAGCTGGGTGTGCGTGTGTATTTAGTAAAACAAAATCTTTTTGATATTAAGCTTTGGCTTTAAAAAAAATTTTTTTTCAATGTCTTATATTCATTCTTCGTCTTTTCATTTATTAATTTATGCGTCATTGACTTTAGATCGAAATCCTTTTCTTCCTATAAGAGTTACTTCCCTTGACTTTTATTGCTTCGTAATTAAGATTTTGATTTGTTTCTTTCAGTTTATGCAGTAATTCCTATTCTAGAATCTATCTACTTCCCTAATCCCTTGTAGTATGAAATACTCAACATGTGGACAAAGCATTTTTTTTTAATGTAAGAGATTCACTTCCGTAGACAAAATTCATTTTTAAAAAATACTTTATTTCTATTAAATAGAAATTAATTATCAACATCATAAAATCTTGATTGTTCAATCTACTTATATAGTAGTCTATATTTGTTTCTGTAACATTTGTCAAGGGAGATAACTATTAAATGCTAATTATAGAGTAGTCTCCTTTATTTTTATTTTTTATTTTCATTTTTTTGCTAATAAAAATTCAGGGTTCATTCTGGTTGAAGATAGACAAGAAAATGCAGAGCAGCAACTTAATGTTTTCGTTATTTTTTGAGCACAATGCAATTGCAAAATTATTTATATGCTGCTGTCATTTTTTTGACAGCATTGGTAAACTATTATAAATAATTATTATATATTATAAATAATTTAATAATTCATTTAATTATCTGTAAAACATTTTAATTAGTATATCAAGATTATATTTCACTTTTCAAAATCTTGGAACTTTTTCCCAATAAAACCCCTTGTATATTGCAATTCGAATACTTGTGCTCTTGATACTCAAAGATAAATGAAACTGAATTCAGTTGATACCATTCATTATAAAATAGTCAAGGGAAATCATTCCTAATAGAAAAGTTGAAATATCTATCGTTAAATCTTTGGTTCTGCCCAATTATGGGTTACAGCCCTACAATGAAAGAAATCTGCCCTTTACATTGAAAACTCTGACTTTTTTGCATGACGGTTTTTCTGCTCATTTGATGAAAACGTCTGATATGCGGTTTTTTTTTCCCTTTTTTTTCTTACTATATTTCATATATATTTGAGTATAATATAATTACATTCCTTTCCAGATTATTTATTAATTCTTTTAAACTATGTTTTATTGTTGAATTGTATTTCAACTTAAATTACCTGTACTTATTGAAATAATTTAAGTGTTTATTTCAGTAAATGTCTGTTTACAACTAAATAAGTTTTTTAACAGGAAGATTATTTTGGTATCAAATGAGGTTTTATTTCAGCTCTTGCACTCTTTCTTGCATTTGCTATGCAACTCCAAAAGTCTGCAATTTGGTAGAAAATCTAGAAAAAATCTTTCACAAAAAGTAAAATAGATGAAATGCTCAGCACTGCTTCCAAATGATCTCTTAAATATAATGGTGTACAAAGTTTAGAAATTATATTTTCAAAGTCAACATGCCTGGTTATACTAAAAGATTACTGATATCTGCAGCAGAGAAGCTGTAGGTACCGGCAACACAGGGAGTCACCCAGGGTGCCAAGTGCTTGGGATGCCTGTCATATGTCTGAGATGGTTAGACTTCCCAAATATGAATAGGGGAAAATTA
Organism: Architeuthis dux; assembly: GCA_006491835.1. Lineage (NCBI taxonomy): Eukaryota > Metazoa > Mollusca > Cephalopoda > Oegopsida > Architeuthidae > Architeuthis > Architeuthis dux. The sequence continues at coordinate 268,992 of VCCN01004697.1, forward strand.
ATAAATTAAACTTAAAAGAAAAAGTCAAAATTCTCTGAAGTCAGATTTTTCAGGAATATCTGACCGTTTAATACTTTTTGTTGTAGCAAAACTAAGAGAAACAATTGATTATTGTAATAAACTTTGTATTCCTTTATATTTATTTTCTCACTGTAAAATCTAAATTAATAATACTATAGTTCAATTTGCCTGAGGCACCAGGACAGTAGTAGAACATCAATAATTTCAAACTCTACTCCTCATATTCAAGTTGTCCTCTTCACAAATATTAATTCTTCATCCAGTCACATTGATGTACCTTTTTATTTTTATGATTTTGGCATAAGCTATAGTTTGAATACATACAACATTTCAAGTAGTAACGTCATTTCAATTTATGACACAATTTATTGGGTGCTGTTAACCCGAAAGAAAATTTAATAAAAATGTCATGTAGAACATAAGATATTTTTGTATTATTACATAAATGTAAATCAATATTAAGTAAAAAAGAAAAAACTATCATTAAACAATATATTTACAATATATTTAAGTATTGTGATGTAAAAGATTAAGTAATCTTTTTTTATTATTTTAATTTAAATATTTTTACATTTGTCTTAATTTTAATTAAGTCATAGCACCAAACTAAAATAAGCTTTGACTTTCATAAATATTTTGGAAACTTTAAACCTGTACACTATTATTTTCATCCATTTATCACATCACACCACTTTTACTAAAACAGTTCTGTCCCTAATTTCTGTCTGAATGTGGAATTATTATTGTACATAGATCTTTTTGGACCATTGTCCTCATCTTAGTTGTTTGGGTTTTTTTTCTTCAATTAAGAGATGGCCTAATAAAAGACACCACCTGGACATAGATGGCGGAATGAAGATAGTCCCTCCCCCCTTTGGATGGGATGGAGTTGTCATCCCCACATTCCAGCAATGTTCTCTATCAAGACATACACCTTAGGAAGGCCATAGGGTACAACAGCCGAAATGCTGTGTTCACAGAAACAACCAAAACGAGGATAATAATCCAAAAAGATCTATGTGCAGTTCTATCCATGTCTAGGAAAGTGGTGTTCAGTATTAAACACTTTACTATGACAGCATTTTGGATTCTGACCTGGTTGTGTAAAAGTCAAATTGTTAATTTAGTTACTTTGTACACCAGTCTGTCTGAAATCTACTCTTGCACTGCTGGACTTAACCTTTTCATCTCTGGATTAATTTGAACTGAATCTTTCGCAGGAATGACTACACTATCTTTCAAATAACTTTAGTATATTCCGCACATTGTAGTGATCACTAAAAAGAGATTTAGATTGTGCTGTCAAATCTTTGTTTCTCTGTCTGTTATACGATAGTTTAGTATCACAGTGATTGATGCTCTCAAGTGAAATTTCATATTGATTTCCACCCTGTTTGATATTTGATTTTTTTTGATTTTTTTTGGATTTTCCCTTTTTTTTTTTTTTTTTTTTTTTTTTTTTTTTTTTTTTTTTTGAGGCTTTTACCCCATTTTCCTCACTTTTCACATAAATTCTTTTTTGCTAACTTGAAATTCCACAATTTATCCCTCCAATGTTTTCATCCTCAGTGATATTCGATATACAAAATAACTTATTTTTTTATCAAGCTACTTTGTAAAGTGAAAGATCTTTTCCAATCTTTTTAATATCTATCTGGGAAAACAAATTTAAATTTAATTATAAATTCTGAAAAAAAAGATATACTTAACATTTTTGCAAAGTGATTTTAACTTTTCAATGAACATTGTCCCTTTTTAAAGTCCACTTGACATTTAGGAGAAGCAGCTTTTATATCAGCCAAGGTGTGTAAATAGCTGTTGGAATAGCCATTGTTTCTTTGTTGGAGTTCTACTCAAAATGTTTTGCATTGATTTTAAAAGATCACATGCATTGTCTCTCATAACTCTCCACATTTGGCTGTTCTTTTTTCATATATTAATATACAACAGTAAACAATAGTATTAATGGAGGATTTTTAATATTTCTTTTTGGAAACATTTTTTATACATATTTTAAATGCATATTTTTATTACATACATTTATATATTTTATATTTCATACATTTATATACTTATATGCAATATATATTAGTTGTACATGCATATACCCAGATATACAATATATAATATACACATACATTTTGTTTTTACAATCAATTCGGATAGATTTTTCACTTTATTTTGGGAATTTTTTATTTGTAGCATGCTGGTGGTAAACCTTCTGAAGGAGATTCAGTAGCAAGAGTAAGTCAGGAGTTATAAGGATGCCTTTTATTTGTGTGTTTTGAAGGATCCTTTATTTGTGTTTTGGAGATATTCTCACATCTTTATAACTTTCTGAATGCTAAAACCAACAAATAAAATCTTAACCTGTTTTCTCCCAGTGTTCAGCATGTTAATATGTTATGTTTACTGTCAGTTGCTTCTCTGTTTCAACTATGAGGCTCAGTTGTTCTTAGTAACAATTAAACCATTCGCGATATGATCTGTCTTGTGACTAAACTCTATCTAGTTCTATAATCTACTATAATACGCCACATGTATTTGCATATTTATTTTTGTTTGTAGCACCCCCATATCAATTAAATAAACATTGTTACTGAAGGGACATTAACCTATTTAATAATAATATAGAAGAGTTGCATCCCTTGCATAATTCTTTCTATTATCCACATATATAAAACGCAATGTGTATCCATATATTTTATATATGCTGTCATTTTCGACAGTATGGGTGCACTGGTTTGACATAAAACACAAAGGCAACAATTTTCATTTAAATGCAGTTTAAGGTAGCAAAAAAAGAAAACATCTTGTTCTTTTGATCTTTTTATCTTTCAATGGTCATGTAATTACAGTTGTCTCTTTGAGGTGATGCCATTCCTTTTTTCTAAACTTCAGATATGAATTTTCATAAAGATTTCACCCACTATTCAGTTAAAATTTAATTTTAAAAATGTATCTTCAAATAAAAGTAATGATTTAGTTATCTTTAGTTTAAAAAAGAAATGCAGCCCTATATAAAAGTATCTTATTTTCAATTTTTGTATTTCCTTTGGTAAACATTAATTCTTTTTCTTTTTTAAATGCATCTAATTAGTTAAACTATTTTCATAGAGAAAATGAAGTACTTCAATGAAAGAAAATACTGTAACTTACTAGAGATTGATCACTGAATAAAAGGATAATAATTGCTGATATATGTAAGAAATAAATAAATTACTGTACTTGTAAAAATAGCAATGAGTTTGAAAAAACATTATATAAAGGTGGCCATTTGCAGCAACAATTCAGGGACTAGCATCAGTTATAACTTAAATAACCTACTTGATGATGACATATGAAATAAAAAATCGTCTATAATAAATGAAATGTCTATTTTAGGAGTGAAAAAGTTACTGATAACTCTTTTCAATACAGATTTTGATCATTTGTTACTTCTGAGTTATTCTTGGTTTGCAGAATACAATGATTATGAAGTTATTTCCTTTTGTGTGAGTTTGTGTTTTAAAAAACTATTCTAATATATTTTTTGTCGTTTCATTAACTGCTTTGAAATTTGGCTGTTAAGTGTTTTGCATTGTAAAGTTGCTTCAGTTTATTCTGCTTTTAGTTTATCCAAATGATTCCATAGAATTTGGTTCAAGTTTTATGATAGCACTCACAAAATTCTTCAATCAATGTATTATTGAAGAAAAAATACCAGAAATACTATAGTTGTAGCTTTACATAAAAAAAGGTTTGGTACATTCAGTATGCAATTAGAGACCTGTGTCCTTAACATTTATATTGTGTAACATTTATGAGAAGTTTGTCAGAAAGCATATGCTTGAATTTGTGAGTGGTATCATTGTAGGAAATCAGCATGGTTTCATTTCTGGTAAATCAAACTATCCAATTTGTTAGAACCAACCAAGGTTCTCGGGTTACAAGACAACTATTGTTGTTCAAGGGCTGCATATTTTTTTCCTCATGCAAAGATGTTTAACATTCAAATGTGGAACTTTCTCTTTCTCTCTAGTGCTGACTTTAATAATAGCTGTACTCTATTTGATTAATGTACTAGCAGAAGTACCCAGCCTTCTGCCCATGATGTCATTGCTTTTTTATGTCTCTCACTCTCCAATCCAGTGCCTCAAGAGTAAGTTTCTTGGCCATTGTGCATTCATTCCATACAAACAACTCTATAAAAATAAAATTGTAACCCTTTAGGCATAGATACTTTATTGTAATAAGTAAGGGAATAAATGTACATTTGTTTTTTGGGGTTTTTTTTTATATGCAGTAACATCGTAAAAATTTCCAATTTGGTAAAATCGTACATTATACAGTAAAAATTTCAGATCAAAATTCAGCTAATACATATATGTTAGGTTATGGATTTTTGATCTATCCTTGTATGTAGGACCCAACATAAAAATCTGAGCCAGTGGCTATCAATTTTACTTAATGTCTATGAAAGGGAGAATTTGTTATATTTCTTGGAAAACAACTAACAAATGGTTGCATAGATTTTACTTATAGAAAGGTAGTCATTTCATACTGCTCTTCAAATAAGACCTTGGTGTTCTAAAAATTGTAATTACTTCTTGATATCTGTAATTGTGTGTGTGTGTGTGTGTATGTTTATGTGTTTATTTATTTATTTATATATATACACGACCCGGAGGGAAACACTCTCAGGAAAATAGTAGGACCACAATACGGATAGTATTTTATATATTTATTTATTTATTTATTATAATGACATTTTATTATTTGCCCGCCGTCAGTGTGAGCGACTGCTAAACAGGTGGCCTAAATCGTAAATGTGAATAAAGAAACGAACTCTGTGTGGGGATCAAACCCACGTCCACCTTGGAAGCCACCTATAACGGTGCTGCTCTACCGACTGAGCTAACGAAAGTCAGATGGTAGTCAGGAGTCTTTTATCCTACACTTTGTTGGCTTCTCCATTCTCGCGTTCGTCTTTTTAGGCACGAATATAATGCGGCTCTCTTATGTTGACAGTATGAAATCAAATGATGGATAATTTTTATATCCGGTCGACAGAATATGATGACATATATTAGTGTGATTTACAATTTAGGCCGCCCATTTAGCAGTCGCTCACACCGACGCCGGGCAAATATAGGCTCTCACTAATAAATGTCATTATAATTATCATATTCTATAAAAATTATCCATCATTTGATTTTTAATATATATACTTTTTAGGATTGTACTTATTACCAGAAATATTATAATCGTGATAAAGTATTTAATCTTTCAGAATCAAGGGGGGAAATTCCCAAACTTTATTAAATATATTAGCTGAAAAACTCACTCTACGTGTACAATTGAACTTAAGCGACAGAAGAGTTAATTCCCTTGCACTGAATATTGTTCGACTATATGTAAAATAAATAGTAAAAGAAAGTTAAGTTATGAAAGAGTTAATTCCCTTGCACTGAATTTTTGGGAGATGTGCTATATAAACTCTTCCATTAACATTGCATTAACCTAGGGTCCACAGACAATAATCGACTCCTCTTCAAATATATTACATCAATGTAAAGATATTCCTTTAAGATGAGTGCTGCTCTGTTCTTTACTCACAAAATTTAAAATACCTGAATTCTCCAATCTTCTATTTAATAAAAAGTTTATTTGAATTTCACTTCACTTTATATTATTTTCTGAATAATCTTTTCAAATCAGTAATAGTTTTGTGAAAGTAGTGGCCAACAGGTTTTAAGAATTCAAATTTATTAATCTTAATAAAAGTGAAAAGTCAACAGAAGCCAGCATCTCTCCAGAAAAAAAAAATGCAATAATCTTGTCTTGTGGCACAATATGATACAGCTTTTTTTTCTTTTTCGTTCTTATTTAGAATAGACCATCTGTATTCTGACTGAAACTAATTTTTCATTTTTTTCATGTGTTTTGTTCTTAAGATGTAAGTTTTCTAACTTTGTATCTTATAATGTTAAAAAGGATATTTAAGTTTTTTTAAAAAATGGGTTACTAAGATTTAAGGTCGGGCAAAAATATTTATTTCTGATATCATCTATAACATCTTTTTTGTTAAAACTGCAATTAAACCTTTTTGGCCAGAGAGAATTGTGGTTTAGTTGATTCATAAAGGGAGATATTTGCCTTTTTTTTTTTTTTTTCTTTTAAGATTCCAGTTCCCAAATTTGATGTTGACAAATGGAACCATAAAAACCTAAGAACTTAAGATTGAATACTGATACTTTAATTGTTTCAGCATTTTTATATTTTGGTTTGATTTGTTTTGATTTTTCTTCCCGTTTGTTTTTTTAATTTTTTTATTCAGCTTTTTTGTGCCATTGCAAGCTGAATCTTTTCACGTGCATTTGTTTTACTTCTAATTCATGTCTGTCTATTTTTAAGACAAGCAATATAGAAATAGTCAAAAGGTAAGCAGTTTATGGCTAACAATAAACTGTAATCTACAAGAAATAAGCTTTTTCCCTTGTTATATCACCCAGCAAATATAAGTTTGCCTGATTTATTTTCCAGGTTTAATCGATTAAAACTAGAGTTAAATCAGTTTAAACCAATAATTTCAAATGTACTGCAGTCGTTCCAGTCATGTTTCTAAGAGATATATATTTTTTTATATAATTCTTTACACCATTAATATTATTTCATGACAGTAGAAATCAAATAGGAAAAATAAGCTTCATTAAAATCTACAAAAGTTCAATATTCACCAATAAAATTTAAATTTTTAATTTAAACAGCCTTGGAGATTTAAAATAAAATCTTATGACGATAAGTTATTGAGAATTAAAATTGTCAACAATCTAAATTCTCAAAACAGAACCATGTCAAGGTACTTAGAACCTTCTCATTAAGGTTTTATTCAATTTCAGCAAACTTTCTTTTTTTTTCAAGGACTCCTTCATTCTGTTGTTTTGAATTCATCTTTGCTATTTAAATCTTAGACCTAGTTTCTGAATTTCCTTTGTCTAATTTTAACAATTTTTAGACCGATCCTGGTCCGACTGATGAAGAACGAGATCAAGGAGAACAACTGAGGAATAACTTCAAAGAAATTGCTGGAGAAGATATGGAAATTGATGCCTTTGAACTGAAAGACATTCTCAATACTGTTTTCACAAAAGGTTGGTCATTTTTGTACAAAGTTGGTCTGTAACACAAGTTAATTATTAAGATATTCAATCGTTTAAGTCATAGGTTAATTATTATGGCTTAGAATGTTTTTAGTATGCTTTGAATTCATGAAACATTCATGTTCTTAATGAATTTAACCCATTAACTGTGTATGGTGGGAATTTCAGTCATTGCAAATAGAAATTCATCTGAGGATTTCTTTAATTGCCTCAAATTAAAGTTACCACCACATTTAGAAAATGGCAACTGAGCTTCTCCTGCCGCAGTTAATGGATTAAAATAGTCAGTACAATTTGCTATCAGGTATCAAATTTGTCTGAGTTTGATAGTATTTTCACTCAAAGTCTTAGAATTAGTTAATTTCCTTCACAGCATTTTATGGCCAATATATTCATCAGACTTTCATATTAAATAAAACTGTGTGAATTTAGAACAAAGAAGTAAGCTTTGGGCAATATTCAAACTCTGATCTTGTATCACAGAAACTTGTTATATCATGATGTAATACCTATACCATCTTTGCCAACAAAGCTACCAAGAGTCAGATGGAATACACATCATATTAATCCTATTTACCAGTAATATATTGGCTATAAAACGTTTGTGAGAGAAGGCAAAAGAAAGGATGAAGATTCTCATCTAAAAGAAAATAATCTTTGTTCAAAAATACTTTGTCTCAATAAAACTAGTAAACTCGAGTATCACTGACTACGAAGTTAAAAAAAAGACATAAAGAAAAGTACAATGGACATTAAAAAATATAGAGATGAGAATTCTGCCTGATTCTTGGTTTCTTGAATTGCCAAGACAATATCAGTATTGTTACATGAAATGCAAGTTCAAATCTCATCTGAATCCTACTTTGTCCAAATTTCATACAATTTAAATTTTGAAATTGAAGACCCAAAGAATTTCAGCTATAAAATGTGATAGAAAAAAACAGGGGGCTGAAAATACTAGTCTTTACAAAAATATTTGACTGAAATATAGTTGAATCTTTAATACTATCCACTCAATTGTCTCAAAAAGTATTTAAATATTTTTATAATAGAAATTTTATCCTTTGGCACTTAAGAAAAAGGGTCTCAGTT
>VCCN01004697.1:277644-306911 GCA_006491835.1 Architeuthis dux
TTTTTAAACATTTTAAAAACCATGAAAAAATTATGATAATGTAACATTTGACTCAATTTTTCAAACCTGGTCACCCATAGGGTGACCAGGTTTGAAAAATTCACTCATTTTATTTTATCCTGTATAAATAAGATTTTATTTACATTATATGTCAACTTTTAATTTGCTTTCATTTACAAAGCTTTCACAGAAACTTTATTGGAAATGCTTTTAAGAAATTATATTTGTTGCTATTCAATAATTTTCTAGTTTCATAATATATATTTATTTATTTGTATAAGTATTGGTCGATAATATTAAGAGAAAAACCAGACTGTTTTGTGAAACTTTATTAAATTATGAATATTATTTTTAATTATTTCATAAAAGTTTCACAAAAACAGTCTTCTCTATTATTATTGTTTACTGTTTGCAAAATGTGTTTTTTGTTTTTGGCATTACAAGATGTATTTGAAGGATATATACAGTAAACTTGAACGAAAAATTCTATTTGAAAAAAAGGAAAACATTCATCTCTTATAATATTGACTCGATTTACTGGAAATCAAAATTAGCCCAGTTGATAATAAGAAAATGCAATCATTGAATCAAGTTCGGAGTTCAGTCAGGGTCAGTGTTAAAATCCTTGGAAAATCCCTGAATGCAATTTTTGTATCATCTTATTTCCTTACCAACCATCTTTAACCATTAACATGGATTTGCTACTGACATAATGTGATTGGACATGGTAAAAAGTTTTTGAATTCATGAAAAATCCACTCTTTCTAGAATTACTTCCTAATTCATCTTTTGTCTGTCATGACAGAATGCAATGCAATAGAATTTATGAAGTTTGTTTTAATCTTAATTTGTATTCAAATGATATTTGAAGCTAATAACAAGATTTCCCCAAGTTTTATTGTTTCAGATTTCTTAATAGATTTGTTTGAATCACTTCTGAATCTTGATTTTGACCTGATGAATGTTTGATCCATTAAAAGTATAATGTTGTTACTTAACCATTTTTTTTTCTTTTCCCCATATCTTGAGACAGCATCTTTGGTTGATTTGCATGATTTGCATCTGAATCCAGAGACTTACAAATACTAAATCAACAAAATTAATTTTTTTAGCACTAGCAAATCTGAAAGAAATGTAATTTTCTCTCCTAATTGATCTAAATGAAAGCTAAATATTTTCTTTTACTTTTGGTCTTAAATACAAATCAATGTTTGAATTTTGTGCATTTTAGGTAGGCCATACATTCATGGATACTGTGAACTCGTGGGCCTAATCCTATCATAAATATCTACTAAATAGAACAGAAAATCCCCAAAAGATTGCTTGAACTAATTATCGATAAATTGTTGACCAAAGTTATAATTATAGTTATTTTAACCCTTTCACTGTGGAATTAAATTTCAAGGTCATTCCCGTAATGTCAATTATCTACCAAAAAATAGAATTGATATTTTCCGCTTATGCAATACCTTTTCAGTATCTCCTGTAGGTAAGTTTTTCATATCCAGCACTAAAAGGGTTACATCCACATTCCGGAGTCAATGGAAATAAAATTATGGGTGGATATATCCACTTCTCACAGCCTAATGAGAGGTTTTTTTTTAAAGGCTTTGGGGTATGTCCACTTTCCGCAGTTAATGGAATTAAAATTATGGGAGAATATATCTGCTTATTGCAGCAAAAGGGTTAAGGTACATAAGTATATGCCAATGTAGAAGTTGATCACTGAAATTCTGAGGAATTACTTCAATGGGTAATATGCAGACCTCAACCACAAAATAAGGTTCCAGCACTTCCAGCAGACTGTCCAAAGGACTGATAGGACCTTATGCTTAAAAAATAGATTTATACACTGGCATACCCACATGCAGTAAATATTTTGTTAATTATCTTCTGATAACATTTCAACAAAATTTAATCTTTAAGGGTTGATTTGGCAGCAAACTTGCACCAATTTTCATTTCAATATGAAATTTTTCTCTTATTTTTAAAATACATTCATTCTCATTTTTTCATCTCTGATCACTGTCTGCAAAATTTAGGTATGTTTTTATTGTTTCTATGATCTTTCTTTTTCCAACATAAACTGGATTCATTGTTTAGCCAGAGTATAACTCTCAAACTAAATGTATCCATCATTTTTACTTTGAGATTATAAACTGGATTTTGAATTGTTTGATTTTAAATGTCTAAATCTGATTTCCTTCTCTGTTGGTGTCCAGGCGCTGCAGTTGGTAAGCAATGGTTTTTATTTGTCATTTTTTATTCAGCAGTTCTTGCCATAATTTTGGCTTGTCTTACTGAACCAAAGCTTAGACTAGAAATTCCTAATCTAGTGCTATCATTATTATTATTGCCTTATCACACTGCATGTAAATGCGGCTTAGCCTCCATTATTTCAGCTGCTATTTTTTTTCATGGATACTTCACTAGCCATCATTTTTGTTTTCCCTTGTAATTTGTTGTTTTTCTGCAAATATATGTATACCCCCTTTGCATTAAATATTTGTGGGCAATGAAAAGTAGATAATGGGGGGGGGCTTATAAAGGTAGCTGGAAAATGGCAGATGATAGCGGAACAAAATGATAAATATCTTGTCATCCCATAAATAATATTCAAATTTAGGCTTTAAATAAAAAAATTTCATGCTTAATTAGAATTTATTCCTTAACATAGGTTCCATCTTTATCAATGACCTCCTTCCAATGATTCACAAGCTTCATAATACCATTTTTGTAAAAGTCTTTTGGTTTGGGGGGAAAAGAATGTAGAGGGGGTAGTTTCCAATTTTTTGTGTGTTTTTAAGAACTAGTCCATCAAGATCACACTGTAAACTCTGGAATAGGTGGAGCAAGATCTGGAGAATAAAGAGGGTGTGGAATTTTTTTCCCAGTCGAGGTCTTCAATTTTTTCAGATCTGATCTTTGCTGTATGGGGCTGTGCATTATCATGATAGAACACCACACCTTTGTGAGTGATCAAATTTGATCTCTTCCTTCAAAGCAGTGTTTAAATGCTGACAACAGATATCTACTATAATTGGAACATTGACTAGTAGCAACTCAAAGTGGAGCACACCAACACAATCCCACCGAACACTTACCAAAACCTCTCTTAGAGGAGATCCATTTTGGGTTGTGCTTTAGCCTGTTTGCCTCCACTAACTGTTCAGGAGTGCAGAGAAGTCCAGGAATCCACTCTTGCTTTATGGTTGGCTTCTGTCAAATCATGGGGAACCCAATTTCCAAGTTTAGGAACCTTTCCAAGATGATAGTGAACCATTAGATGGCTTGAATTCATTTTTTTAGCTAATTCTTCATCTGTAGCAGCACTATTTCTTTGAATTCAAACATTAGCAGGTCATTGTTAAACTAAACAACCTGTTCATGGCACATCTTTTAAGCTAAAATCAACATTTCTAAACATTTCAAACCATCTTTGGCAATTTCTTTCATTTCAAGAATCTATCCCATAAACACGATAAATATTTTGGATTGCTTCTGCATCATTATTGCCTTTTCTAAACTCATAGAGCATTACATTGTTTTCCGTAGGCACATCTTATCTTTAGGAGAGTCAAGTTAGTAATTTAGTTAACAATCTAACTTGCTCATTTAAAACTCTACAAACATGTATCAGCATGTATTATCATTTACACATTTTAGAAATACAAAAAAATCATTCAATCTTTCACTATCAGATTTCAGACATTATTTTCAACATTAACATATCAGGCCATCCCTGCCTGATATGTTTATGTTGAAAATAATCTTTCTTTTTTTTATAGACTGAACAAACTTTGTGGCCACCCAATATTAGATTTTGTATTAAAAAGATTCATTGCTAAAATTTAGATCTTACCCTCGTTTATTACACATTTGAATTGAAAAAGATTTCTTTTAAAACAAATTACATTTTCTGAAAAATCATAGGAAAAAAGAAATGCAATTTATTTATTTATTTTTAGTATTACATATAGTTTACATTTTCAACTTTTTAGATATATCCTATTCAAATTGAAACAGTAGAACAATTGAAATGCAGATTCCATCTTCATATTATTGTATTGAACAAGATTTGTTTTATATTTTTTTTAAATGTACATTTTTTTCATTATATTGACTGTTCAGTTTTATTAGAAGTAAATATTAATATCTTTAAACTTTCTATTGATTCTGTGAATCTTTTGCTGAATCATAGTTTTTAAAAATGGCATATGTAATATTATACTCAAGTCAAATAATTATCATCTAATTTTCATTTAGCCCTGAGTAACTGATTTTAGATCTTATTTTGGAGAAACAATATCAGTAGTACACTTATGATGTTCCTGAGTAAAAACATGAAGAAATTTAAGAATTAACATCTTGAGCTGAGTAATTAACAAGTTGTGTTAAAGTCTTTTAATAGATACACAGGTTTTGTTTCTTCTTATCCTAAAAATTTATACTTGGCTTCAAGAACCCAAATTATTTGAAAGATTTAAAAATCAATTGTTGAAACATAGCAAACATTAATCATGATTCTTTTTTTTTTTTTTTTTTTTTTTTTTTTTTTTTTATTTATGCCAATCGAAGTTTTAATATATTGTTTGCATTGGGTTTTTTTAGTTGCTTTTAGCTAAGCAGATATTTGATTGAACATTTCTGATATTTATAAACAGGAGAATTAGGATGTATTCATTGCCAAAGGAATACGTTTAAAATGAGGTCCAAGAGAGGTAAATATATAGGATCAGTTCCAGAGGCAGTCTTAGTAGCTGTAGGGCCCAATTGGAAACCTTTTTTGCAAGGCCCCAGTTTCACAGCCAAGGTCTGTAGAATCTTAGAGATATAAATAAAGTTTATTATAGACTTTATATTTATATTGCAGGATGGAAAGCAATCAAAATTTGCGCTTAAAAATTTCGGAGAAATCAATTTTTATGCTGTTCTATAATTAACATGTTATTTAATTCGAGTACAGTGAAATAAATTAAAAAATATACAGTGTAAACAAACACTACTGACATTTTAAGAATTTAGAAGAAAATTAGAGTCGTTGCTGTTCTCTGTAAAACCTGCAATGTAAGTTGCGTGTATTTGACAAGCCTAGAGTAGATTACGTGGGTTAGCAATTGGCTTAAAGCAGGCCCTGGTCAGTTCATATTCTGATAATCTCTCATTTGCACTTTAAAATACTCCTTTTGATGTAAATGTCAAACAAAGAGATCAATGTTTTTATGACAAGCATTATCTATTATCCCCTACCAGTCCTAGAATAGAAGTTAAAGCAGGTTTATTATGAAATGACAAACTGATAATAAAAGTAAAGGGCCTTATAAATAAGATATCACTAAACATAGCTTTACATTAGCTAAAGATATATAGTAATAAAAAATGTTAACAATTGGTTGTAGAATCAATTACAAGTGCCAGATGACAAACATTGAAATGTGTTTAGTAACCAGCACTGATATATTGGCTGGTTTAATGGTTTTGAGTTACTTTTGTATAAGAGATCTGAGAAGTCATATTTTGTTAAAGTGACGAGTGTAGATTAATCCTGGCAGTCAAATTGCTACTGCCTAAACTTTAAATTTCTTGAGGTATTTATGTGCCTTTGATGGCTCCCACAAGTGTCCATTCTCAGATTTTTAATTCGGATTCGGATTAGCCAGAATATCTGAGTTACGTCACATATATTCTTTTATTTGAAATTCTCGCCATTTATTCTTGTGATATGAGGATTTATTTTTTTGTTTTGTTTTTGAGTGGGAAGCTCGTTTGATCCAGTTCCGGGCTATATAAACTTTGTGAATCTATAAATAACCATTTGTTTTGGCAACGTACACATGGTGTCGCTTCCTCAAAATTTTGTTGATAATTCAACTTCAGTGCTATGAAATTAACAGGCTTTTAAACATATAATAAACTAATTTGCTAATGATACTGCAGCTCACAAATAACATTAAATTTTAAAACTCATTGCTTAATTAATACAATTTAAAGGTAAATGTAATTTATTTACTTAGATGCACATCACCTTAGCTTCACTTTAAATAATGAAAAAATCTTAATTTCAAGATTTTCAAAGTCAATTTATTTAATTTCTGTGTCTTACACTATTTTAACACATTCTTTTTTTTAGACGACTGACACGTTCGATATGTTGACTTAATCTTTTAATGACGTAATAAAAGAATATTTGTTCCTTTTTTTTTTTTTTTTTTTTTTTTTTTTTTTTTTAAATCAATTCTCAAAATCAAACTGTTTTTTTTAAGAAGCTAAGACATTTTTTAACATCTCATATCACGTGTTTGTTTGTTTAAACATTTAACTGAACTCTTGTTTAAATAGCGCATCTATGGTCTGACTTCCAGGCTTGTTTTAAATACAAACATCTGCAATCTTTTAATCAAAGTAGCTAAGCTCTTCTTATTGATAATTCATAGAATTACAGTGGTCACATAAGATTTTAACGGAAGTCTCTCAGAGACACACACACACACACACAATCTGTTCCAGGTGAAGCTGTCAGTTATATTAATCATCACTAAGTACAAACTCATTGAACAAAATGTTTCGTAGTATTATAGGAAAGTTTAAATATTAATTGAAAAGTACTGAAACAGATTGTAGTTTGAACAACTTTAGTCATTTTTTTAATATCTTTTTAGTTTTTACTTTTATTTATTTATTTATTTTGTCAATTTAGGCTAATCTTTGTAACAAAAATGATCTCCAAAACCCATGTTTATATTTGAAATTTCAATTTTATCAAATATGATCGTTTATAACATAATTTGATAATCATTGAATGAGAAAAAAACTTTCTGATTAACATTTCAACTGACAGTATCCTTGGTTTTTCTATGGAAACTATCTTAGTGGGCATTTTCCAGGTTTATTGAGGGTTTTTGAGTTTTTATTTTTATTTTATTATTTTTTTAAATTTTCTTTCTTTTAAGCAATATTGTTGCAAAACATTCAGTTTTCACTTATTACTTGGATTAATATAAAACTACACAATTTTGTTATTTAAAATATCTCTAATTATTTGGATGAGTGTATTTGAATTAAATAAAACTAAAAAGACAAATCTTTGTGAATTTTGAATATTTGATGCCTCCAAAAATTAAATGATATCACACACGTTAAAGTTTTTTAATCATCGATGTTGTTGACATTGATTGACTGAAAACCATCCCGAATATCATTGTAAATTATATGGTGCCACCAAAGCGTCAAAAATTATTAGGGTCACGAAAAACGTAAGGCAAGGTTTGTTGTCTTGTTAAAATAAATTCGAGAGGATTTTCATGCCATTGATAACAACTCCAAAACTTGTTTTTATTGGCATCATGATTAAAGGGCATAGGACAACACCCCCCCCACACACACACACACTTAAAGTGCAAATGCGGACCAAAAAAAAAAGATTTTTCGGTAATCGGTGACACCGTGACAGTATAATTTATTTTACCTAGTGTAGTCTCATAATATATACTTTTAAAGCTTTTTTATTTTGATGCAGCCAAAAAATAAAAAATGATACTACATATAATTTGTTCTTGTTTATTTCTTTTATACGACTCAGAAATCTTTTTTTAGAATAACATTCCTACTTTTTTAACGACTATTTCTTTTTACATTGTTAAAAAAAACTCACAAAAGAAAGAACCTTTTATTCATTCAAATTTACAACAAAAAAATATCAAATTATTAAATATTTATTTTAAAAAAAACAAACTATGTGACTTTAATTCCGATTACTAGCTCAGCGTGCTACCTTACATTGTGACTTTAGTTCCGGTCACCGAAGTGAAACGGTTTTTGTTTTTCTTTCTTTATGAATAATCTTAGCTTTCTTTTCTTAAATTCCACAGAAATGTTAAGGACGAGAAAGTCGGACTGTTTTTCTTCAAAATCTACATTTTCTTTTCTTTTTTTTTCTTTTTTCTCTATAGATTTTACTTTTTACACATTTTAATTCTTGTCCTTATTTTCATTACTTACTATGAATTTATTTGTTCAGTTCATATTGTAATTGTAATTATTTTATTTAATTTTCCTTAATTTAAAATGAAAACTTTTTACGTTGCTTGTTTATCAGAAAAAAGATTTTCTGATGTTTTTTGTTTTTTCCTCTCTCTCTCCTAAGAGTCTATTTTAACAGCACTGTTAATGTAAAAATAAAGTGATTATTGTTTTTTATCGTTTTTATTTTTAAAATTAATTTGAACGTCTTGGCCGGTTATGCAGAATATAGTTTCGGCGGTACATAATGTCCCCATCAGTTTAAAGATAAAGAAGTATGGAAACAATAGCCGAAAAATAATTACGGATGGCTAGAAAGAATACAATAGGCTCCAATTACAAAATATTAATTTAATGTTATTTATTTATATTACGATTTATTCATATTAATATGCAAAAGTTTCGAGCGAAATTTTCTAAGAATATTAGTGAAAAACTGATTAGAGGGTGTTGTGAACTTTAGCACACTTGAAGGAAAACGGGGGGGGGCACCTTTTTCGCTTTAGCCTGTGTGAATCATCGGCCAAGTGAACTTGCGTGACTTGCAGACAGAACTGCAGACAATGATTTACAATAAGAACAATTGCTTTCTTTTTATTTGAATCCATAAGTATTTTATTACTGATTGGTTACTTACTTGGATTCAAATAAAAATCATTGTAAGGTAATTCATTGTGGGCATGGTGGTTATTGTTACTGTTTGTGTCGAAAAATCATGTGATTCTCCGAGTATCGAGGGAGGTAATAAATTGTAAAGTTCCACATACCCGCTTACTCTATGCTAAAAACGACGACAAACTTTTATGCGCCATTTTTAACATCGAGTGAGCGAAACTTTACAATTTATTACCTCCCTCGATACTAAAAGTAACAATAACCTTCAAGATCCACAAGTTATGGGCAGAAAAACAGACCCTAAAGTCACAATATTAGGTAGAACGCTGAGCTAAATACCTAACTGGAATTAAAATCATAGAAAAACGTTTTTTGTTGTTTTTTAAAAATAAGTAATAATTTAATTTGTACTAATTAAATTTAAAAAAATGTTAATTTGAATTTATTCATTCAAATTAAAAAAAATTTTTATTTAATTAGTACAAGGCTCTTTTGTGATTTATTTTTATTTGCATTTGCCATCTTTTGTTTTGATTGTGATTTGAAAGTGAGTCGTTCTCGTAATCGTCATCTCTCATTTAGTTATTTTATTAAAATGTTACTTATTCTATTTAAAAATTATTTTATTAGGAATATTATTCATTTATTAGTATAAATTAAGATTACTTATTTTAGTTTTTAGAAAATTGTGCTAAAATATTACTTATTTTTATTACTATAAATTAAATAAATTCAAATATTACTTATTCTATTTTTCCTACCCAGAAGGAGTAAACATTTTTTCTGCTACTTTTCGGCCGAATATCTCGGTTTTCAAAACAAAAGATGGTAAATAAAATAAATCACAAAAGAACCTTTTATTCATCCAAATTTACAAAAAAAAATCAAATTATTTAATTAGTACAAATTAAATTAAAATCTTATATTATTAAAAAAACACTGATTTTAATTCCGGTTACGTTTTTTAGGTAGCTCATCGTGCTCTTACCTACGTTTTATGACTTTACCCAGAATCTTTTTGAATGTCGCAAAACTAAAGTCTGTTGACGTCCAAAACAAATTTCGTATTCCAAATACTGAATTACCTCCCTTACATTTTTTTATTACATGCATTATATTCAGACTTATCTCCTTTGGATTTGAGTAGTCTTGCATCCGGAATAAAACAAAAAAAAAGCATATATTACTTATTTCATTACTATAAATTAAATAAAAAGAACGCCGTCGCAACTTGTGTGTTGCTCAGTGGAAGTACTACGTTTATTACTTAAATCAAATGGATTGAATAAAAGGTTACCAACTACGATGGACAGCTGAAGAAGGCCGGATGGTACAACATCCGAAACTATAACAACTAAGATGATGTCATTAGTCTGAGTTAATCAGTGTTCTCAGAAATTCAGACAAAAATAATGTTATCTTGTTGAAAACATCAATTCCATAATGATAAATGGTACTTGTTTTAAATTTAAAATTGTTATTTTTATGAATTAGAGTTAATGCACAAATATGTCTTACATCTAGGTTCCTCCTGTCATGTTATTGGTTTTGTTTATTAAATTTATTTAATGTATGGATGTCCATACATTGAACAAATCAAACTAGTGAAATAATGTGTGCTTACATGGTATGGTTTCATTACATTCTTTGACTATTAACCAAGTTTTGAATATTTTCAATGGCTATGAACTGGAAACTGTTAAAATCTGTCTTTTTTAATATATAAAATAAATAGAAATACATCTTTTATCTAGACTATTTAGTGTTTATTTATGGACTAGTTTTGTCAATTTTAATTGAGTAAAGTTAGTTCATCGGAATTCAGTTAAGACCTAAAATTATCAATGCCCAATGGAAAAAAAACATGACTTTCAAGCAGTAAGAAAGCTATTTTGAATATTCCTGCCAATGTTTGAAATATCAGTAGAAATTAAGCTGAAAAATGTCTATGCATTTTGTTACAAACACATACCTGTCAAGTTTCAATGTTGAAAATGAGTGAGAACCCCCAACTTAAAGTGTTTCAAAAGTTCTGTATGTGATTTGTCAAAAATCAAAATAATGTGAGTTCCTAAGTTCTGTAACAATATACTGAATACATACAAATAAACAACCAACAATTGTTAATCACTAACCAAAAGGTTCACACTTTTATAAAAATTCACTTTCATAAAATGCGTGAGAATTTTACACTTTTTATAAAATGTGAGAATTTTCCATTAATGCGTGAGAACGTATCAATGTGTGTCAGGTATGCAAACATCTGTACATGTGTGTGTGTAAATAACATGATATTGATATATTCGTTACTTGTTTTGTCACTATAATGTCCCAGAATTATTCCAATAATGTTCTCTGCACTTTTATTCCAGCATCTGCATGGTGCCAAAATACCTTGGCTTTATATTGTACCGTCTTCATTTGACCTTTTCAACTGAAACCTATTGTGCTTAACACCTCCTCTTCACCATAATTGTAAATGCATGAACAATTTGATTTAATTTTTGGTGTCCCATAGAAACAAAAAAAAAACAATTTTTATTTTTTTGTGTGAATAACATGAAAATATTTTTTTATATATATTATTCATGAAAACTGAATCTTTCTTATAGAAAAATTAAGTAATTATTTGACTGGGATTTTTTTCTTTTCTTTCGGAAATCATTATGATAAGAAAGTTATCAATCAATTCTTAAAAAGGAAAAAAATCAGATTTGATAAAGATATTCTAAGTGTTCTCTACATAATGTCATATTTTTTTCTTTGTCAATTTTCCTCTCTTCAATATGCATAAATATTACTGCCAAATAAATCAAGTTCTAATCATTGTTTGAACATATTTCATATTGTATAATATCTTTAGATTTAAAATTTTTAAATATTAATGTAAACAGTGTAATCACTAAAATATGCTGAAGTTTGATGTTTCAAAGAAATATTGAAATATATTTGATAGTTCTTCAAGCAGGAACATTTTGACTTGAAATATTATTTGACTCTAATAAACTACTTTGTAGTAGTAGATATGGAATATTGAAAAATTGTCTTTGTATTTTTTCTACTGCAAATGTCATATACAGATTTAATTATTCACTGTTGCTGGTTTACCAGAATCTGTATATTTCAAAATGCTTCTCACCTAACAATTGTTTGTATGGCTTATTTTGAAAGTTTGACTTGAGTTGAAATCACATCTGATATTTGTTTGCTTGTTCTTAATAAGGCATGCAAACAGCAAATTTGAGATCTGCTGACAAACCAAAACATTCTACAGATTAATCCATTCATATTTTTATTATTCTAATTACTACTAACATTTCTCATCTTATATTATCTACTATACATATGAGATGTTATATCCATAACTTTTGGTCATACTTTTCTCCTGTAAATCTTTTTAATGGGGGTTTGTGTGTGTTTTGCAAATAAGGATCGGTTCATACTGTAAGGTTTGCAGGCAACACTACTACTTCCTTCACTCAAAAAGGGTGGTTGTACTCAAAATTCAAGTATAAATCTCTATGTATTTCTATATACATGTCTGAAATCCATATTCTGTGTAAGTCACTAGAAAAGCAAGTACATTATTGTGTTCTTCCATGATGAACTGTCAGATGGAATTCATATAATCTGTTAAGCTGCCAAGTTTTCAAAAGACCATCGGATGCAATAAATAACCTGAGGAAGACTGAAAAATATATAAGCCAGAATGTGTTAAAAACAAAAGATGGAAATGATAGTCTAAAAAATGTGAGGAACAATATCATTTCTCACTCCTAGTAAAGCTTGAGTTAAATAGTCTTAGATAATTCTTCTTCTGCTTGATTATGAATAATACAAAAAATCTATTTAAAATGCCATTTCACTTTATTTACATTTATTTTTACATATTATTTAAATATGTATGGTGCCTGCCATAAAGCAATGTTTAACAAGCTAGTCTTGCAGACCACTTACTAATGCAGCGAGTTTAATCCTCATTGGGCACTATACTATTATGAACCTGTTCAAGGCTAAGCTTGGTGGCCAAAGTAGTTTGCATATTTTCTACCAGCACCAGTGGTTGGTGTTTGAGTAAAAGTCAAATGCTGATTTTCAAAGCAGGCAGGCCCATCCTAATTGGAATGTTTTGAGTAATACAACCTTCCTATCTTCATATCTCTTCATTTGGTTATGTGCAGGACTGAGCTGATGTTAATACATATACAATATATACATGTGGATACACATACAAAGTGGGGTCCAACAATTTAAATCTTTGATGCCAAACATATACAAAAATAATCCCTTATGTAAAAATTGTTTTTGATCACGCAAGCCATGTGACAAAAGACTGTCGACAACCATGTCGGTTATGATTTTTGTTTTAAAATTATGTTTACTTCATGAATTTACTTAGTTTTGTCTTTGAAATAGTCTTAAATAAAAGGAACTTTTTTTTTTTTTTTTTTTTTTTTACTTGCTATGCACTTTCATCTTTCTCTTTTTTTGTTTTCCCACCTAGTCTTGCACAATCAAAAACAATTTTTACATATAAGGGATTATTTTTGCATATGTCTGGCTGGAATTTTAATTCAAGGGTATTCCCCTTTTTTCTTTTTTGTCTTAAATCGTTGGACCCACTATTTTGTGTGTGCGCTGTTGTTTTGTTTTTTGTGGGGTTTTTGTGTTTTTTCTTTTTAATTTCCTTCTATGACATATCCTAAAATTTAAAATCAATTTTGAATTATGTTATATTTAATTAATCGCACAGCATGTAAGCTAAATTCAAGAATTTTGAAAAATTGCAGAATAAACTGTAAAACTTTCCATCTTTGCTCTTTTTTTAATCTCTTAGGCACTGTTGGTAACTTCAGAAAAAATCAAGTGATTTTGATATCCATGGAAGTTTTTCAACCACTATACTAATGTCACTTTATAAATTCACTTTTGCACAACTAAAACCATTTGACTTACATTATCCCAGTCTATAAAATAACTTAATTTTAACCAACTTGTGATGGTAACCCATTTTTTATTTTATTACTTTTTTGTGTTTTAAGCCCTGTCTCTTCACAGAATTTTTCTCATTTTTATAAACTTTTCAAATTGTTCATGATTGTACATTGTTTGGTCAGACTATTTTCCTTGTCTTTGTTCTTCATTTTTCACGTTTTGGCTGTTGTACCCTTGAAGGCCGAATAGTACACGGCTGAAACATTTTGAAAAATAAACAACAAAGATGAGGAAAATAGTCCAACCAAACCACATACAATGATTAAAACACCCAGTCTAACAAAATTCAGACAAGAAGTTTCAAATTGTTATTCTCATTTTTTTCTTTATTAAATTGTTTTTGTTTCCTTCTCAAAAAAGAATGCACCCTAATATTTTGTATGAGGTGTGACAAACACTAGAAATTCAAGGGTGACCATTTAGAGTTTTAGTACAAAAGGAAGTGTCCTTTTAATTGTCTCTTCTTCTTCGTCAAATTAGGTGTGTCAAAAAACAGGAAAACAAGGAACTTCAGGCATATATAACAAGAATATCTTATAATAGAAAAAGACAGTTGACATGAGTTAATTCACATGCAAGTTTAATACAACATTTTTCGACGACTGATTAAGCAGGTATCATAATTCACATACTAAAGCATGCTCACAAAGGATATACAAAATCAATATTACAATATTTATTGAGTTGGAAAAGACAATAGCTGCAAAATACAAAGCAATATCTCAGTATTTACCAGAGACAAATTGGTAAAAAGAACAGTATATATAAGCAGGTTCACAGGAAATAGAAAAGAGAAATTTCAAAATAAATATGAAAGTCTCAGTGTAAGACATTTTACATTTGTCACAAAAGGTTTTGCTATTGAGAAAGCATTTTGTATTAGGCACACAGGATTGCTATGCAAATGTCTAAAATGACCAAGAAACAAATGGTGTTGAATCAAGTTAATGTCAGAAGAAATTTGTATCCTTTTCTTTGTCATCTTTTAGTTGTTTGCATAGCTTGAAACACAATGTGAGTTCAAGTATTATTTTAGGTTTCTTGATTGAGTTTATGCTCTGTTCATGTTGTATTTACATTGAGACAAGTTGTAACAAAAGTTAGATTTCAATGCTTCAGTCAGTCATTGTGAAAATAATTTTTGAAAACTAGAAAAAAATGAGAATAATAGCTTGAAAATTGAAGAAAAAATAAGTAAATGATACAAGTTATTTTTGTTGGTTGGAATGAATTCCAAATCAAATTCATAAACATTTATTCTATGGATTTCAGTGTTTGATTTATTTTGGAAATTTTTGCTTTCCTTCAAAGTCATTTGTTCAACTCCACTTTCCAGTAATATTCAACTCCAGACTATGGAAAACTGTTAATTTTCATGTTTTTCTATTTAAATTATTTTCTCATACATTTTTTTTTTTTTTTTTTTTTTTTTTTAAATTCAGAATTTGACTTTGACGGATTTGGCATTGAAGCCTGTCGCAGTATGGTGGCTATGCATGATGTATCCTTTTTTCCCCTGTAAAGCAAAGGACAATTTTCATTTTTCAAACCAGCATTTTCATTTCTTGTATGCATTACATTTCAACAAAGCCCTCTTCAATTTTAATGAAGGGCGCTAATTCACAGCCAACCCTTTTCATACTTTAATGGAGTTTCTTCAACTTACAAAGATATGTTTGAATTATTTTAGATTATTCATCAATAAGTTCCATCCCTAACCAGGGCACTCAATTGTTTTGTTTTTTTACAATCTTGTAGTTTGAATAATATCTCTTCACAAATTAAAGAATTTCATATAGTCAAGACCAGAGAATACCCGTGAAGGCATTGTAATAACAAACAAAGATGACGGTCTTGATTTCAAAACAAATGTTATTGATTTTTGTGAAATGTTTCTCAAAGGCAGACACTCTAAATCAAAGTATAAAGTGACTTTATTTGTCCTAAAGAACCAATATTTTGTTTTCCTTAACCAAATCCTCAGGGTGACATGTCTGGCAAGTTGGGATTTGAAGAATTCAAGTGTCTTTGGAAAGATCTACGTATTTGGAAAGTAAATGCTTCTTAGGTTTTATCTTTGACCTATTGTCTCATCAATGGTTATCAGAAGTGGACAACTAAAAAATGATGTAATATTAGGTGAACAATCGCCAAAACTGATGTATTGTTTAAGTTCAACCAAAACCCAACAACACTTTAATGACATCATCTTAGTTCGAATGATCATTGTCTTTAATAAATATTTCTTTGTAGACAACGGTTCTTGTTAATTTCCTCTCTCCCTCTTCCTTGTGATGTCTACACATTCCTCTCATTAAGTCAAGAGAATTAGTGCAATCCGATGTGACCAAAATGAACCTGGATTTGTTATGCATTTGCAAGTAAATAAGGGAGACCACTCTCCCTTAGCATATAGTAGTTCAGATGTATGCATATGTCGCTTAATATATAATAGACATAATTTTTGTAGAAAAGTGAAAACAAATTGGAAAGGAATCTACTGAATATCAGCAGGAAATTATTGTATATATTGGTTCATGTATCTTGACTATAAAACAAGCACCTGTACATGATTTAATAATTAAACTTCTATTTGTTTCTATCTAAAATTTACCAATTTTTCTGTCCCAGGCAAATTTCAAGAATTTTGACAGTGATAGCAGTGGCTGCCTGAATTCTTATGAATTACGTTCAGCTCTTAGATCTGCAGGTGAGTTTAAAGATATTGAAATCTTCATTGATTTACCCTCTTTCATTGTTTCATGATTTCAGATAACAAAAACTACTTCCAAACTTTGACCTTTTCACCTTGATGTGCTTATAAAATCCTTTCTGTGCAGAAAGCAATACTAATAAAATTATTGCTGTTTGCTTCCAACTATTTCCCTTAACTGTGATTTAATAGTTTAAAATTTGGAGTTTTGAAATAACTTAACTCAGTATAAGTATGTACATCAATAAGTCCACAGCCTAATGATGAAAAAAACGTTTATTTTACACATATTTATTTTTCAACATAATCTTCTTCCTTATCAATGCACTTAATTCAGTGATGAATATCAATCACATAGATTGAACATTATACTGTGAAAATTTCAGATCAAAATTTAGCTAATAACTGTGGACTTAATGTTTCTGAATATATGAGGGTAGATCAGTAAGTGGAAAATTGTCAAAAGAAAGCAGATTTTGCCCTGAGAGTTTATTTTGAAACTGTTGGTCAGTTATTCTAACAATTTAGATGCACTGACAATGTCTTGAAATCAATATTTAGTTTATGATAATTTCTCTCCCACAAAAACCTCATTATGTTACTTGTCTTAACTATTGAACTATTCTTGTAAAAGCTGGAATTATCAATCAGTTATAGAACCTGGTTTAAGAACAGTTTGTTTGTTAATGGTAGAAAAAAAGTATTTGTAATCAGATACTAAAGGATTGCCATGAATTCAATATCTCTTTCCTTACTTGCAACAGGTTTCAAGCTTAGCAACAGCTCCCTGCATGCCCTGGTTGCACGTTACAGTAACAGAGAGGGACAGATTGCTTTTGCAGATTTCATCATGTGTGCTATCCGCCTGAAATCCATGTTAGGTAAGACATTCATTTAAACTTCTTTTTTCTTTCAGCTATCCTGTTGAGGTTTTTTGTGTTCTGTGAGTTATATCTCCTTGAGAAAATGAAATTCTAAATCATAAGAATTGAAAGAAAAAGACAGGAAAAATGTCCAGACTATTAAAAAAAAACTTCTTTTTTTTTTTTTTTTTAATGATGAACTAGTTTCATGGATATATTTGAATTTCTATGAGATGGGTTTTTTTTTTTTTTTTTTTTTTTTTTTTTTAGAAAAAAAAACTACTGATCTCGTTTCAGTGGAAGAGTCCATTGTTGGTAGGAAATATTATTATCATCAAAATTATTACCTTCAAGTGTGAGTCCATTGTTAGGGACAGAGAAACAACAAATTCACACTGTTCTTTATATAAGTAGAAGATTAGTTAAATTCTTTTTTTTTTTTCTTTTTTTTTCAATTATTATTAGTGCCCCAATGTTGGCTCTGGTGACTACGGCACCAGCCGTCCCTTCCCAGGCTTCTTTCTCTTGTCTCGGCTTGCAATATGTGAAATAGACAAGCACCCGAAAAGGTGTCACACTTCACCATTCTCGCTTATTGCACCTGGTATTCTCAAGTGGTCACCCACTACTGACCACCCTCGACATTGCTTAACTTCAGTAATCATATGAGAGCCAGTTTAGGAGAATTAAGTTTGTGTAATGAAAGCAGTATAGTCAGAGGGATTACTCCCTGCTACTGGTATCATGTATAGGAATATAGATGGAGTAGATTGTCTAATTTCCACTTGTAGATCCTTCCCAGGGTTTTGTATATCTAATACAAAAATATCAAAAGATGACTTAATTATCAAGTTTCTACTGTGGTGTTAAACTGCTCTTATTACTACTTTAAGTTCTGTAAAATGGTCCACTTCATAGACGACCCAAGGTAAACATTCCATAGTCAAAATTTTATTTTATTTTTTTCTCTATCCCAAAAAGATTCATCACTGTAAATCTTTACTTGATTTTGTGTGTATTGTGTATTTAAGATTGGTAGTTATAAAATGTAAGGTGAATGTACAGTTTAGTGTTTTAAGATAAGCATATGTTTTATTATCAATCTTAATATGAAAAAAACACTGTAATGTAGCAATCAACAGTGAATTCATAATCTATATATAATAAGCAACACTTCCACCATCACACTTTTAAAATTAAAATTCTATGTTGAAAATGAGGTTCTGAGAATGGAATCACAATGTAAAGACTTAGGAGAGGCAGAGAGAAACAGGGTAGGTGTACACAAAAGGGTAGGGGGTGAAACAAAAATATTGCTAAAGGAAAATTGCTGAACTGGCCATAGATAAAGTAAAATGAGGTGGAATTGAACTTGTAATGACAGAAATTTCCATCATCCAGAGTTAATGGGTTAATTATGTTTAATTTAATTATTAGATTCATAGGCCGCTTGTAACTGCTGTGGAACTCTTCAATGACTAGAATAAAAAAAATGGGACTCCTTTGTGAATTGAATAAAGAAACATAAAAATATTTACTAAAAAGGGCAAGGGAGGTGACTTTAATCAGAAGTTACTAGAGTTCCTATGGATCAAATGCATCCAGAATCATATCTTGATAGGTATGAGATGCCATTTTTAAGCATCCTGTTACATTGTTCCTCCTTTATCAAAGCACAGGCTGCAAAATCTGATGGTATATGGAATCTACTTATAAAAGATCATCTAACTACAATTGAAGAAATCTGTGTGCATGCGCTGCAATTACTCGACAACTGCCATTGTACAAAATTGACATTTGCCAGATATATTAGTCGGCACACAAGGCATAGCAGTTTGAAGTTTTTGGATCTGTGGTTCTCAAGAAATCTAATAAAAGTAAATAACAAAATTTCAGATTATAGATCTTTCTTTATAGTTTCTCAAATTATCTCCCTTGACTTCTCTTTGGAAATATCTAAATTGGCAACACTGAAGAGAACTGACCGAAGTATTTTGAAGCCGTAATTTTGTACGACGGACTGAAAATGATTTTTACATGACAATTACGGCAGGCTGCTCCACAGACCATATAGTTTGGCCCCTTCTAAACATGCACCTTTGTAACGAGCACTGCCCTAGTTGATACAACTATGAAATATACAACTCTAAACATCTGATTCTAAAATAATAACTTTTTGCTTTGTGTGTGTCTGTCTTCTATCTTTATAACTCATTAAATGTCCATTCATCCGTATGTGCTCATCTACCTTTTTGGTAGATGAGCACATACGGACGAACCATACAACATAAATTCATAAAATTCTCTGTGTACCAATGTGACCCCGGGTAGGTCTTTAGCAAATTAGTTTTTAGTTTGTTTTTTGGGAGGTGGGGGTCAATTTATATTGTAAACTCATCCTGAAATGGACACATGTTTTGTGCCCGCATTGTGACAATTTTATGATGCTGCCATTTACTCGAGTATTTAATCTATTGTATTTTAATTCTTTGAATTTTTTTATTGCAGCTTCCTTCAGGAATTCTGATCCTGACCAAACTGGAATTGCTGCCTTCCACTTGGAAGATGTAAGTTGCTACCAAATAAACAAATTTTTAATGCTTTCTAAAAGTTTCTTTGCTTATTTTTAATAGGAACTAAAAGAGCAGTGGTCAGTGTCAATACACAGTTCAATGTTTAAATAATATTAATAATATATATAATATTAAATTTGGGTCTAATTATTACTAATTAGTAATTGATCATAGGCAGTATTTTCCAAACTTTTATGACCGTACTAGATATTTCAACCTATTGAAGAGGACATTCTTATTATAATAGACTTAACTTAAGTATATGTAACCAAATCTAGCTGCTCTGTTTGTGTGCTGCTGATATAACAAAAAGAAAGCAGCGTTTATTTACACTAACATTAAACAATGTGTGGAGGGTGGGAGCAGGAAAATTAACATTTTGCCTGCAGTGTTTTGGATTCATGTTTATTTAATACTATTTATGCTCAGATTTATAATAAACTCCTTAAAATTAGAAAAAATCTAAAAATTGAAATGCCAATTCAGCAAAAAGTCCTATCTATATAAAGTACTGTCTTTGATTTTTTTTTTTTATGAAATATTAAGATTATACATAAAATTAAAATTTCATTTTTTGATTTTAATAAATCAACATATGATTAGGTTTAATTTTTTTGGCAATATGAGATATAAATATTTTGAGATATTAGATTCAAAAGTAAAACCCAAAATAAAAAAAGACATTAAACTATCTGAATAACCTATCCTACAGACAGGTATTCAGCTAGTATATATAATACTGTAATAACTTTCTTTTTCTTTTCTTTCAGTTCATCCAGATATCCATGTATTCATAAGCCAGCAGTGGTTAAAGGACACAACAGAACTGCAATTTTAAAACTTTCTCATCCAAATTCTATATGCTGTAGTCAGCATCATTCTTCTTTTCTGTTTTGTTTTTTTAAGCATTTCATCATTGGCTTTTGCTCAACTTACAGTCAACTCTGAGAAAAACAAAAAAAATACTAGTCTCTGTACGGTTAGTTGTAGCATCAATATTATAATTTTGTTGGTCCTCAAATCCAGGGCAGGTAATCTTCACTCTAGGTTTTATATTTCTGCAGTCTTCAAGGGCCGTACTTTTTATGTACGCCAGTTCTAAGAGAAGCAACTGTAATGTTTAGCATGCCAGTATGCCAAAGATTACTAGTAAAATTGAAAACTTTAATAATACTGCATTTGTTTTGCTTTGCTTACAAAAAGTGTGGCAAATAATTTTTTTAAAATTAATAATAATAATAATTATATTTGTAATCTTTTATATTTGTGTACTTTGGCATTGGGGTGTGTTTATGGTGATGATAGCACTGGGTTGTGATTCGAGTGTTTTAAGCTGAAAAATATATATTGAATCATTCTGGTGTCACGCTAGTCTATTGTTTTGTTAAACCCTATAAAGTAGACAACTAAAAATCGATATTTAAGGCCAATACTTTTCGATATTTCGATAATTTTATTCAACATTTTATTTTCCATATCCAATATTTGAAATAAATATAAAAATATTTCATATTAAATTTCTATTTATAAAATAGAATGTATATCTTTTTTCCATTTAGCATGTTGCTTGCTTGTCCGATTCATTAGCAAGAGTCTTCAGTTTTATTAGTAATTTTTGGTGTGCGTCCAGCACACCAAAAATTACATTAAATAGTTGCTTCCCTTAGAACTGGTGTGCATAAAAATAAGAACCGGTCTTTAATGAGACTAATATGGCCTTTTTAGTTCATTGCCCACCGGTCTCACTTTTATCACTTTTATACCAACTGTATAAGCAATATTTATCATATAAGGCATAGCATAAAAACTTACAACCATAAAAGCAGTTTTATGGATATGTTATAGTATATTATGATTAGAAGCATACTAATAGGCTATTAAATTTAGGAAAGAAACTGGCTTATATCAAGTACACAATTACATTACCATTATTGCTACTGCAAATTATGTACTATATATAACTATTAGTGACTATTATATAGTTTATAAACTCCTACATTTTATTGCTAATACTTTTTAATTCATTATTACAATGGCATAGCTGTAATGGTATCTAGTATTAATAATAATCCCTGAGTAAATTTAGGCTTAAATAAATCAAAGCATCTTTTCTGGCTTCTTTTAGGTGTTAAACAGTTTAGAAATGTTGTAAGTCAACAATATGAAAGATGATTCTTTAATTTGTTCCTCTTATATGGAAAAAGTGTATTTTATCTGTAATTTCTTACAATCTTAAACATTTTTTTAAGTGAATGAAAAAAGGTTTTTGAATTAGCTTTTGACCTAAATTTTATGCATGTACAGTAACTAATCTTCCTAAAATATTTTTTACCAACCTCTAAAACATGATCACTGCAGTAACTATGCTAATTTACTTTTAATGCTCAGGTGTCTACCACCCAAGACACCAGCATTGGAATTACCCAGGTTACTTTGGACCAGTCAAGAATATATATTTCTTGCTTTCTTTTAAAGCATTCAATTTTTTCGTTTAAAATTCCATTCACTATTTTTCTGGGTGTAAGACTTAAAAAAGCTTCATTGAATCAAGAATTTCTTCTCAGAGTTTTCATTCTATTAATCTTTTTGCTCAGTTCTGTGTCTTTATCTGTTAAATATATTAAACAATTTTTGTTACAAAAGAAATATTCTTAAATAGAGAATATATATATCTCTATATATATGTATAATGTTTTTTTACTGTATTTAAAATTGCATGAAAATTATACTTACTTTTTTCTCAGTAATCACTTTTCGAGTACCAGATATTTAGCTACAACACAATGTAGCCATTATTGCAAAAGACAAGTCCTCTTTTTACTGCTCTCCTTACAGAGCCCAACACTGCCCTTTTGAAAATACTGCTGGTATTTATATTGTTATACAAAGAAACGAATTGGAATAAATAGATTTTAAAGAATTTTTTGTTCATTGTTTGGATGTAAAAATTTGATTTTTATTAAGTTAAATCTGTTATTCCCAAGAGGTCAAGAAAAAAGGTAGGGCTCTTTGAACTGAATCTGAAATATTGCATCAAGTGAAGACCTTTGAAAATGAATTAGGTTATTTAATTTTTGTTATTACCCAAACTATTATGATAAAATCTGATTAATTATCCAGTTGAATTCACACTTTAAAACACAACATTGAAAGTTGCTAACTTATTTTTTCTTTAATATTGTGAACAATATCAAATAAACTCCAAATCATGGTCAATGTTTTTTTCGTATTATGTAGTCAAGTAGTTACATTGACCATGATTGTTTGCTACTCAATATGAGTAGGCTTGTTTTGTTAAATGGCAAAATTATTACTGAGCAAGGAGACAAGATTATTTCCGCACCAATCAAGAAAACGTTTTGGTGTAAAGCTTCCGAGGGTGAGAAAAAGCATAAATACTACATGAAAAATCTTTTTGCTTTTCATAATGTTTAACTAAAATTATTATGTTTGCTAAAACACCTATAATAATTGAACCTCCAGCCATGATATGGGGTTCTAAAAGTTACATCAGTCATCATTTTTACCAAAATTCCATATTGGTGTATGTTCTCTAATTACCAGTAGTTGCCTTTGTGACAAAAACTTGGTGTAACAAAAATTAAATTAAATTTTTTTAAAAAAGACTTAAAATAATCCCTTTATAAATTCATGAGTCCAAATTTTGTTTAAATTAATAATTTATTTGTTGGAGTTTTTCTTTTTAAAATTGACCCATACCTTATATATCAATCAGTTTATTCTGAGATCTTGTCCCATTCTCCATTTATCAAAACGTTGATGATTTTTAATCCGCCCATTTTATAAAGTTCCCTAAATTACTGAGTCTGTTGATATGATCAATGCAATGAACAAATATACAAACTTGTTCTCCCACCCTTTGTTTAAATAATTGTTTAACTTGACCATTTTGGCCAATTGAAACTGTCCAGTAAATGTTATTGCCTCTAATACAGTGCCTTATCCAAAGACCCTTCAATACAGTCTTTGTTTGTTTTTTTTTCCTTCTCTTTCATAAAGGGCATTAGTGTGAAGTGAATGCAAACTGCCTCAGCTGGAGTTTGAACTTGGATTGCCAATCCTATTCTCTGTGCACATCCTCAAGTTTATAAATGAGTAAAACTGTACTTTATAGAAGATCTTTGGATGTGTTACTATATGAGAATGGAATAAATCTGCAATTACTAAATGTTGTTTCATGCTTTTGAAAGATATGTTTGCTAAGATAGCAATCAATGCTCTTGCTTTATAAATATCATTGTAATAGTAACTAGCTTTCTTTTGTGCACTCTCTCTTCCTACACTCTTATAAAACACCTAACATTTCTACCTTCCTACCCTCTTATTAAACTACCTAACCTTTCCCTTGTGTTATTACTGAAAGTGTAACATTCAAATGCAGGTAGGAACAAGCAGAATATTTCAATGTTTTGGGTTTTTTTAACAATCTGAAATATGGAATAGTCTTTGAGAATTATTGTTGCATTTTAAAGAAAATCTTAGATTTTCAAATGTAACTTCTCAATTACTGTTATTGTTGCAATATTATATGACATTTTGCTTTTTCTTCATAAGATCCTTTTTTTTTCTTTTTTTTTTTTTTTTTTTTTTTTTTTTTTTTCCATATGCACCAAGTGGGTCAAAAGTTTCTCATCTCACTGGTTGTGTATAAAATTATACAGATGAACAGTTTCTCTAACCAAATAAGAAAAACAATGATCTTTTTAAATAGTAACTGCCTCTCGTCTCCTTTTTTTTTCTTTGAAATTATTTAAAGTCAACTTCAAAATAAAAAATTAAATGAATTTCTAAAGTGAGCAAATCAAATATGTGTGCATATGTTTAAACATTATGTATGACAATAGAATTCCTGTTAGACTAGACCTTTAATTGGATGTAATACCAATAGATTAAAGTTCATTAATCACTTAGCTGATAAAATGACTTGGTTTTTAAACTTTCTCATGGTGAAATGAGTTGTGAGATTGTTTCAACTTTCAGATTGGTTCTCTTATGCTTTTCTTTTCTTTTCTTCATGCTCTGAAGAATTTTAAGTATTCCAACTGCTGCTGCTGTTAAATGTCTCAGAAAGCAAGGTGGCTAAAAGAACCAGGGCGCTTTTGAAAGATCAGCTGACTTATGTTTTTACTAATAAAGATTATTATATTGTTACTATTTAATGTTTCTGGTTGCTGTTAGTATTATTTTTAAGTTTTGGGTTACAGTGACTTTTTTCCATTTTTATTCAACCTACAACCAAAGTTATAATTTTCAATGGCTGCCTGATGACATTTTGTTAATGTTGTATTATACACTGAAACATACATTTTTTTATCTTTTTAACATTACAATCTAATAAATTTTTATGCACATCTTTTTTGTTCTTTTCTTTTTTAACTTGCAATATTTATTACATTTACAAGTTTTGAGCCAAACTTGATGTTGTCCGCAGAATATTATGACAATGATGAAAACTTTTCATGTTTTTTTTTTGTTTTTTTTTACAAAGTAAAATGAAAAAGGTTCAAATCTAAAAGTTAAACAATATTAGAAACTGTCAACCAAAATTGTCAATATAGGTTTCTTCAGTTTTGACTATGGTGCAGCCTGTACAAGTGATACAATGGTGCTAGAAGGCTGAAAATTTAAACACTTACTCCTTATGTCTAGAAAACTTTTTTTTTAAATTCCCCCAAAATGGGATTTTAGTAGGGGTTCAATTTACAATGTAAGTTCATGCTAAATTGGTCACTTAGTTTGTGTCCGGCACGCTTGTTTTTTGAAAATTCAGACATTTTTAGTGATCACCACCCAACAAAAGGAGGGAGAAATAACTAAAATTAGTTAAAGAAATTTACCACAGAACCAATAAATAAAAATAATTATAAAGAATAAGATGGAAGAAATCTCACTTATATTAGATAAAAAAATTTTTTAAATAATAGATTTGTTTTTAAGCTTAATTTATGATTATTTGGGTTTTTCTTTATAAAATTTCTTTATCTGTATATTTTAAAAGATTTAATTGTGCCTTTCCCTAGCAAAGAAGTGGGGTGTCAGGACCCCCTGAACCTGTCCCTCGACCCACTTTTTAATTTGTTCGAGAAAAGATATAGACTCATATTTCTTTTCTCTGTTGATAATCTATCAAGAGTCTCCAAAACTGGGCAGAGGTGTCAATTGCATGGATCTGGCACTCCTTAACTTTGACAGAGAACCAACAAAACCTGGTGGTATCATGAGGCAATGCTGGGGTGCCCTTGGTTAGTGTTAGTGATGCTTCAGCCCCGAAACCATGCCTGACCCCCTGGGTCATCATCTGATGACGGCTTTGTATAATTTTATTTATGATTTTATCATCTGAACACTTCAGTACAAAATCTGATTGACTTTGTACCTTGTAGTGTCATAATTGTTATTCAATTGTTTTAAGGCAGCTCAATATGACTTACAGACTAGAAAGAATAGAGAATATTTTATCTCCAATAAATTGCTTCAGCAAGTTTACATGCACTGTATTTGATCGCAAGATTTCTCTGAATTCCTCTCAGTTTTTCAACTCCTCCCCAAATTTTGGCTAAATGGGGGGGGGGGGGGGTCTTATATGTCGTCAAATATGGTAAATTTAATTAAATAATTTCCAACTCTAGGTAAGCAAAATTATTGGCCATTTAATTAACTTTCAGCACTTTCTTCGTAAAGAACCTTTTCAAAGAAGGTACATGCAATTCTAACTCTTTCAATGAATCATTTTCTCCTTCTTGATTGACAATTAAAAAAGACAGTTTAAAAGTCAAGAGACACTAACTCCTTTTCTTTCCTCCTTTTGTGCAGGGCCAGATTAACCTATACCAGGGCCCCTATGGGGTCCCCTATCTTGAACCATCCTTCTCTCATCCCCTACCTATCCCCGTTTCATGTATAATTTTAAGTAAGTAATGCAATCTGCCAATCGTGTGAATAAACTGGATTGTTATGTGCTAACGTGTAATATATTCATTCCATTTTTTAAAGAGATATGTTAGGACATTTTTATTAAGTTTTAAAATATTATTAACAATATCTTAATTATAGTGAGCGCTCAAACTTCACATCAGGGAATGTTCTTATTTTGACAGTTTTATTGTTTAATTCATTTTCCCTGTAGTAGTGATAAATTTCTAAATTGCTATTTATTTTGGGCCCTATGCCGTAGCGTAATTTGCGTATGGGCTAATCTGGCTAGGGTCCTGTCAAAAATAAAATTAAGAAAAATATGAATATCCTAGAATTTTTAAGGGCCCCTGTTAGCTATGAGCCCCTAGGCTACTCAGCATTATAGTATAATCTGGCCCTGCTTTTGTGTTAATTATTCAAATATATACAGCAATTCCTTAACTAGTGCGGGTTTTGATGTAGTACAGTTAAAGTATTGCTGTACAAATTCATGTAACTAAAGCTGGAGGGAAAAAAAAAATACATTAAATTATAAGACCTTGAACAGTATGGAAAATTTTGGAACAAATTAACCACATTAATCAAGGTATACCTGCATTGTTTGTGTGTGTGTGTCTTAGTAGGCTTTCTATTTGGCTTAAGGTCTCTTCTAATTTCAGCATTCAGGGTAGCAAGGGCTGTCCTATGAGAATTTTGCTGGGAAACCTTACCCCATCCACCATACAGCCTTGATCTTGCCGTTTCAGTTTCCCAAAACTCAAAGAACATTTAAAAGGAACATGATTTGAGTCCCTCACTGATGCCAAAATTGCTGTTTTGATATGGTGTAAATCGAAGTGTGCAAAGTTCTTCAGGGAAGGGTTAGAGAGATGGAAACACTGCCTTCAGAAGTGTATAGACTTAGATGGAGGATATGTCAAGAAACCATAGCTTCACATGTTGATATTTTTGTTTAATAAAGGTTTCTATAATTTTGTAGCAATACCTTTTTACTTACCCTTGTATAAGTAGATACTTCTGACCACTGAGCTACTGTGTAATTAATTAATGTTAAATTTAAAAAGCTATCTTGTTTAAATTGCTGCATATATGTCGGTATATCTATAAGTCTGTAGCCTAATGATGAAAAGAGGACTTATTTTACATAAATATTTATTTTTCAACATAATTTCCTTTGTCAAATTCAGTAATCAAAAAAGTAAAATCACATAGATTGAACAGTGAAAATTTTGGATCAAAATTCAGCTAATAACTGTCGGGCTTATTGATACACCCTCATATATTAATATGAAAACTTGAAAAACTCCAATCCTAACCCTTTTACAGAACCCCCCCCCCCCAGCATATTTTTAGCATATTAGTTTTTGAAAATTCAAAAAGATTGCTCCATTTACAGTGTATAATGCTAAACTGGACCTTTTAATTTGTGTTCGTCAGATTAGCTAAACCAAATCTGTATCTTTTAGTTTAACTATATAAAGTAGACGTCTAGCTGAAAATCCTGCCTGTAAAATCAAATTTTCAGTTAGTCTTCGTAATTAACAAAATCAATAAACATTTAATACTGTTTTTATTTCAAAATTAATAAAGACTGAGGATTCTAATTTCCCAAGAATTTTTAATTCAGAGCAGTAATATTGATATGAATGGTAATCTGATTATGATTACAAAACAAAAGTTAACAATAGACAAAAGAAACTGATTCTAGGAATTAGTTTCAATCATAATTGATCCACTGAGTTATCAAAAGATTATTTTATGAGTAACATGATATTGCAAATAAAGTTTATTAGTTTATTCCAAGTCAACAAGCAAGTGTTCTCTTGGGTTAGAAAAAGGAGGAAGTAATGTTATTTACTTGAAATAAGTCAACTCTAGAACACTTGAGTGTTACATGCTAGGAGACCCAAAGTCATTATCAATAGTATAATAGGATCTAACACAAGTGCCAAGTTAGTGAACTACTTTACTACTAAGGGAAAAGACCCTTTGCTCTTCTCTATTAGTTCCCTTCTGTTGAATCAGTAAGACATACATACAACACAAAACAAGCAAAGACATCAGGTTATTCAAAGTAGGTCAGTCTCATTCTTGGCATTGGTTTCAAATATTATTAGAAATAAACAAGAACCATTCAAGTTCAACAATGCGTCTACCGATGCCCCAATTACTGGCAACGTACAATTAATGACAAACTTTTTAGTAAGATACCCAATATTTAGCAACTAAAACAATTAGTGACTTTTGTTTCTATATATGGAAATATAAACAACAAAAATAGAAGTAATTAAGAATAAACAAATGCAAATGTAAATATTTTTTAACAAATGTGAAATTCATTTTTTGAAAAGATTTGTACTTGTATCAAAAAAAATCAAAACTTGCATATTGGTATTTGAAAAAAGGATCTGCACAAATTGATGATACCAAGCACAGGAATAAATTCTGGTAAAATTACAAATCTGAAGATTGTCAAATTATTTGGTACTTTTTTCAATTATCAAAGTATAATAATAGAAATTTTATTTTATTCATTCATTAGTGATTTCTTAT
>VCCN01004697.1:307301-327374 GCA_006491835.1 Architeuthis dux
AGATATTCTAGATGTAACTTATTGAAATGCTCTACTAATCTGGCCGAAGAAGGATCCAAAAATGATGGTAGATTTAGGATGATCAATCAGTATTCGAGTCTATGTCTCTGATGAAATACAAAATATATATATATAATTTATGAAAAACATTAATATTCAGGATATTCATGAAAAAACATCCTAAGACTGAAAAAAACTTGATTAAAATTTTAATCAGAGTGCCTTTATGTACAGATGACTAAACACCAATGGAAATTTGCTAATTAGAATAATTGAATGTTTCAGTTCATTCAGAGGGCAACAAGTTTTGCTGCTGCTGCAAAATGCGACTACAAATTTGTGAAGAGGAGGAGGGGGGAGAAGAGGCTGGCTTTCAAATAAAAGGAATAGGAGAGGAATAACCTTTCAAACTTTAACTTCTTTATTGAGAACCATGCTATAGTGAACCGCCCTATATTGAGAGACTCCTGTTTAAAAGGGTGTGTGATTGCCCATTCTGAACTGATAGTCATTATGCCAACAGTTTGAGTTATGCCTGAGGCAGCTTGTGTTCATTTCATGTTTGGGCATAAATCCACTTCTCCCTGCACCGTGTTTCATCATCAGATATCTTGACAAAGGTATCATCTTCTCACTGGTGTGCCACAGTGGTTGATGGAGAACATTTAACATTTAGTGTGAAAAGAAAAGTATACAATTTGTATATACAAGCACACATCATAATCATATTTATACAATGTCTAGGGCCTTAAACCTTTTGCTGTGATGTAATAAACATCATAATTCTTCTTAAAATCATTTACATCTGTTGATAGTGTAGCGGTCACTTTTCACTAAGTACCAAAATAGGGTTTAGAATAGTAAACTGGTCTTGTCACTTCGACAAGGGCCAGCTCTGACCCCTATGAAGTACGCAACTAACATTAGCTCCCTTTTTGCGTGACGTCAGCACGCCTATAAAAACCCTTATCTGCCGATTCTTTAACAGTGCCTCTTTCGCCTGTGTCTATTTCTCTGGTGCGTAAAAACATCTCTCCCTTTTCCACTTAATGTTTTGGTGCCGCGTAACCCCCATTTCTAACTACAGACATTAATTCAAATGCTGTCTCTTACTTAAAATCGTTGGTCATTCTTTCTCCATTCCTTTTTCGACAAAACTAGGCCCTTCCGAGAATGTATAACGACCATCGATAATTAGTTTCTAGTAAAAATCAGGTTTAGCAGAGCAAACCTTAAAAGTCTTCCTGACCAGAAATCATTTCCTTCATGCCTGGCATTTCTCTACTTTCTGTCAAAAGCCCTCTTTTTCACTTAACACCGATTTCTTTTGTTGAGAGCAAACACATTATTAAAGAGCACTCATAGCCTACATAATTTAGTTTGTAAAACTAACACTGCCGTCTCACAAAATACATTTCGGAACACGAAAAATGGCTAGAAGTCCCTCTTCCTCTTCTTTTCGCTATCTTCTCACCAAAAACCTTTCTTACATATGCATATATTTTTCCTTTTTTCTTGTACCCCTTTTTCCGTACATATTTTTTATTAAACATGGCCTGTTTAAACTTTAAATCCAACGCCTTTGTGTTTTCATTCTTTTCCTTTGTTTGAATTGACCGCCAAAAACCATACAGCCTTTTTCTGTCCTGCCTCTTTTGACCCTGTGACCTTTTCTGCTGCTACTACCGGGCGCCATGACGGGCCATTTTTGCCATCGCTTTTTCACTGCTAATTTCAACTGTAGAAACGATTCACATTCTTCTACAACTCAAGTAACATCTCCCCTGCTTCACCATTCATTACATATCCACTTCAACACAACAAAATCACAACCTTGTAGAAACAACCTAGCACTCTACAATAGCACTACATATTCCGATAATCTATTCCAAAGTCCCACCACTCTATTACTAAAAAAGAATTTTCTGATATTCAATCTACTTCTATTTACTTCTGCCGTATATGTGTGGCCTTTTACCCCCTTCTAGGAATAAATACATTAGCATTTACTAATTCTAAACTATGCATAATCTTAAACATTTCTATTAAGTCTCCCCGATCCCTCCTATTTTCTAAAAATGTTAACTCTAACTCTGTTAACCTATCCTCATAACTCATACTTTTTAATTCTGGTACTAACTTAGTTACTAATACTACTACTGCGGCTGCTACTGATGTCTTAGTGGTAGCATGGAAAACAATTCCAGTAAATATAAGCATCTCTCACCACATTTGTTCAGGTTTATAAACTTAGCCAATATATAGATTATGTGCTGATTTGTTTTTAACTGATGCAAGCATTCCAGAGCTGTATACATCTAACACATTTCTTTTCTTTTTTTCTTTTTATTTGTGATTATACACTGTGCTTTTTACAGTCTCTTTCGTGGAAGAAGCCAGAAAATATTTTTGGTTGTAAGAACCTGGACGATCATTATAATGCAAAATCATCTGGCAAATGTTCAGTTATTTTCTCCCAGGGCAACGCCAGGATTACCTTTTCTTTAATCAAGTGATGTCTACTGCTGGCAACTTTTTCTTCATTAAGTATTCTACAGATCATTATAATGCAAAATCATCTGGCAAAAACAAAGTCAAGATTTTTTGTACTGTTGTTGTGACTTTTGTATAATCTTTATATAGATAAATCTATTTGTTTCTTTGCGCGCATTCACTAAGAGAGGCGGGGAACTGATAGGGAACATGACAGAGGGAGTGAATATCAGCACCATATAAACGGTGACTCTGAATCACAGGACGAGAAATTGTGG
Source organism: Architeuthis dux (assembly GCA_006491835.1). Taxonomy (NCBI): domain Eukaryota; kingdom Metazoa; phylum Mollusca; class Cephalopoda; order Oegopsida; family Architeuthidae; genus Architeuthis; species Architeuthis dux. The sequence goes on from VCCN01004697.1 coordinate 310,073, forward strand.
AAGGGGATTAAATGTTTGTATGTCTGGTACTGCCAGTCTTCCTTGGTTCCTTCCTAGCCATGTCCTCGCTCCCTGCCCCCTTCCTACTATCAGTATCGTCATCAGCCACAGCCCTACCTTTGAAATTGGATCATTTGAATGGAACTGAATTTAACCCTTCACTGTCTTCTTCAAATACGGGAATGTTCAAAACTTGTGAAAATTTCACACCCGTGCACAACTGCACATAAATAAAAAGAAATTAAAAAATTCATGAAAGAAAAACAGAACATTCCAGATGGTGAAGTATGAAAATCAGTTCCATTCAAATGAGCCAATCTCGACGGTAGGAAATTCTATGATTGCTGATTGCCAAATTTTTCTGTGATTACTGGTGAAAAATATTTTTTCAACTTGGTTAATTGATGTGAATCTTAACCCAGTCTTTTTATATGTGATCATTAAAGTGATTGACTATAAGGTTCCAACTTTCAAACCCCCTTGCCCTTGATGAAAAGGCCTGATCCGGGGGGAGGGGTTTACTTCTGGGAGGTTTTCTGATAAAAATTAACTTTCAAAGTGGAAGCGAATGATTTGGCTCTAAAGTGGTTGCGTAAGAAGATGTATATTAAGGAATTACTGGATCAATAACAGATTTGAAACAAACTTTGTCTTTATTTTCGGTATTTAAAGAATTCTGGGCACTGTTTTCTTTCTTTATTGTCAAATGTGCAGTTATTTTCTCCCCGGGCAATGCCAGGATTACCTGCTAGTTTATAATAAAACTGTAACAATTTATAAATAGAAAGCACTCAGAGAGCATATAGCTCTGCCAATGCCATTGTCACTAAAAATTGAATGAAAATCAGTTCTATGATGCAGGAGAGGTAACTGTAAAGAAATTCCTGGATCTGCCCCAACATTTAGTAAATGTTCTTTACCCCATGGCCCACTCTCCCACAAAATATTATCGAAATTCATTCAGAACTTTTGGAGATATTGCGTAGACAAACAGACACACACGAGTGAATACATAGACCTCTTCATTGACAGAGGTAAATAAGCTATAATAGCATTTCTAGTAACAAACATTAAAAAAAAGAAACCATTAACACCATTTTGAATACAGAAATTTAACATTATCACAAGCTGCATTTTTTTGTACTTTATAATTAGAATGAATAATTATTCCCCATCACAAGTTTTTGGTGACGAAACGGACTCATTATCGACTTATGAAAATGGATCGATTTGCTTCTGTCAGGGCAATCAGTGGTGTCAAATCCCACCCTCACCCTCATCTTGAAAACAATGACTCCATAGCGTCGAGATGATTAAATTAGGTCAACAAGCCAGACCAGAACATTTTAGGTCTATAAAGGCAATAACAATCTAATTAAATGGCAACAATGTTATTAATAATACATTTGTTTTTAAAAAAACGTATCATTATTATTTTTAGGATTTTTAAATAAAAAAAAAATTAAAAAATTGTACGATGGAAAACTTCAAGGTAAAAAATTGAGATAGAAAACCCCAAGCAATTTATCTTCGACTCAAATTTTATTCCAGTTTACAAATTGTCAAATATTCTGAAAAAGTAATTTTTTGTTTTTAAAATCGCATTGACGCAACGTTACAATGACATGTCAAAAGTTCGCAAGATACGTAGCCATTCAATAGCCTTGAGTTTCAAAAAATGGAAACAAATAAAAAATATATCGACTGCTTTAGTCAACATAACAGATATTTGCTTGCATTTTGTGTTTTAAGAGAGCTTCTAAGCTAAGCTGGGATTAAATTTAATGTACACATGAGAAGAGAACAAAAGGGGGGGGGGTATAGAAATAAATAAATAAATTAACAAAGAAAAAGGGCTGCCCCGCCATTTATGAACTACGGAAGCACATACACGAAACATATTTACAATTATGTTTTAATGTAAAGAAATTTACAATAAATAATATTAATTAAAAATGAAATGTACCTAAAATGTACTTTGATGTGAAATTCTTTATTTGTAAACTAAAATCAAAATCATTTCGTAAATAAATAAAGCATTAAATAATCATTTAAAAAAAACCTAAAAAGACGAACAAACACGTCAGGTTGACGTTATCTTTCGCCTATATTCTAATATCAAAGAAGTACTGGGGTTGAAAAATGTTGGCGTAATATGTACAGTGTTCAAATTGAACGAATAAAATCATTAGCAACCTCAATCATTCACACCTTTCCTGTTCGCAAGACAATACACTAAACGGTGACAAGCACGAATCTACGGAAGTGCATAAGCGATAATCATGAATTTCTCAAGATGGCGTTCAGACAGCAGATCAACTGAAAAATCTTGTTGAAATTAGACTTCCTGTTAGGTAACATGTCATTATAATTTAATCATATAGTTATTTGTTTCTGTATTTTATATTCTATCAAGTAATACGCGAAGTAAATAAGCAAACCGTGTGTCTTTTTTTACCTTTACTAAATTATTCTTCAGCAAATTAATTTTTAATGCGGATTTGATTTATGACCTTTTAAACACGGATCATTTCAGCAGGTACCTAGACTCATTTAGAGTACAGTCAGACGTTGATTCCTTAAACATTTGAACCTCTGAATGGTGATACTGGATCGCGTAAAAGTGCCCATCTCGAATTTATCAAAGGAGGAAAAGTGCCCATCAAAACATAATTTTCACATCATATAGTTTCCGGGCAAATTTTATAAGGTTTTATTTTTAAAAAAACTTTTGGCACAACGGGACGATTGGAATTCTGAGTGTGAAATAAAAAGAAATAAGCGAGGCAAAACAATTTAACAAACAATTTATTCAAAGCAATACAAATATAATGTATTTATTTACTTTTGTAAATTTTTATTTTTTTTAAAATTCGAGATGGGCAGTGTATAAGAGAATTCATGGAATAAAAACAGTAGATACATTATATTTTTACTGCTTTGAATAAATTGTTTTGCCTCGCTTATATCTTTATTTCACACTCAGCGAAATTGGTCCCGATTCGAATTCTAAGTTGTGCCAAAAGTTTTTAATGAAACCGTATAACAATTTTCCCGGAAGCTATGAATGAACTATATAAATTCAAGATGGGCACTTTTCTTGATAAATTCGAGATGGGCAGATTTCCTGATGATCACTGTTACCGATGGGCAGATTTCCTGATGGGCACTTTTCGGGGCACAAACTAGACCATGGGCAATGGCTTCCTACACTCTGTCCATTGTATTGTTGTAGTATACAATATATGATACTCAAGTATTTAACCAAACGAAAATGACTCGTTGGTTCACAGCGGGTGTTGCTTAAATAAATTTTGCTCCAAGATCGTTTTTCTTTTTTGCCTTTGGTCACAATAAATAATGAGAACAATACGTTTTTCAAAGATAAATAATGTATTTCTTCAATATTTATCTTTTTCTAAATCTGTATACAAATTTAGTTTTAGTTCTATCTCAATATTTCCCAGATTCTTTATCTGGTCGTAAGTGTAGCTTACACAGCAAAAACAAAAATAACAATTAAACATTTAAAAAAAAGAAGTCTCTAGCCTAGCAAAGAGCTCTACTAAATTACATGTGTCCCAAATCTTCGGGATTTTAAGAATGTACGAGCGTCTGGTTTAGTTAAAGTCAATGGATTCTTAAAAACCTTGTGGGTAAACTGAAGTTATATAAAAAAAACAATGAACAAAAGTAGAAAAATAACCACGTATGAATCATATCTGTATATATGCTGACTATTTATTAGTTAGTTTAAATTCAACAAGAGATTCAGTTTTGTTAACATCGCCGTTTTTGTAGAAAGAAATTATTTTTCTGATCTGAAGTAATTTTATGTGCTCGCAATCGATAAGACCTTCCTTTCTTCGGGAAATTTGTTAGTTTTGAGAAAAAATCTTTTTTATTTTCTATATAATGCTAAACTGCACCCTTACTTTCCGACCGTCGAACGAAACTGCGGCTGTGAATTTTTTTTGTCTCAGTGCTAATGGCAGTATTTTTCTTATGTATTTTGATATTTTTTTTCAAAATGAATCTGACCTGCGTTTTTTTTCGAATTTTTTAATTTAAGTTTTATTCTTATGTCTAAATATGACTATTTAAAAAGATGGAATAAAAACAACAACAACGATTTATTTTAACCTTAAACCCTAACTCAACCCCTAATCCTGGGTTAGGGTTTAAGGTTAAAATACATCATTAATATTTTTATTATTATTATTATTTATTTCATATTTTAAATAACGGTATTTAGGCATAGTACAAATTAATACTTAATTATTGTCAAAAATGTTTGTAAATTCCGAAAAAAATGGTCAGATTTCTTTTTTAAAAAACCATAAAAGTACACTGAATGCTGTATAAAAGTAAGAACTGCTTTTTAATCGTCTTTGTAAAGACTAGGGCAGTGCCCGTTCCAAAGGTGCATGTTTGGAAGGGACCGGACTTTATGATGGATAGAAATTTATTTTACATGACTATTAAGTCATGTAAAATAAATTTCTATCCGTCATACGGCTTCGAAGTATCTCAGTTACATCTGTTCATTGTTGCTAATTTAGATATTTTATATCTAAACTAGCATATACCCGTAAAAAATGACAGGGTTTTTTTTTATGTATGTATGTAAAATCACTTTTGGCTCCTTATTGCTGCAATAAAGAGCCAAAAGTGATTTTATTAGGTAATTGTTTTTTATTAATTCAAGTATCCTAATTTTAAGTTTTTTGAAAGTCTCATGACTATCACCACTGACTTGTGCGGTATGAAATAAAAAGTCATAGAAAGAAACTTATTTTATTAAAAATATAACTTATTTCCTTACAAAATAAAGTTGATGGCCAAATTTGAAAAATCTGGCCTTTTTAAAAAGCATTTTCCCATAAACATTTGTTTTGCCTATATTTAAGTTTTGAGCCAAATGATTTCCTATTTTCTTTGGTGAGATGAGAGTATTTACATTTGGTCATTCTTGTAAGTTTTTAGCCAGAACTGCCTTTCTCCTCCCAATTGCTTCTTCACGGCTACATTGAAGGATGTCAAAAGGAAAGAGAAAGCAGTTGACATTGTTGCGTAGCATTGACAGACACAGTTTGTCTGTAGACTTTGGTCAGTATTTTTGTTGCTATCGGAACGGCATGTCTCATTTTTTCCACCTTTTAATTCTATTATTTGTTGTACAATCTATCTCATGTGGACCAGTCCATTACGAGTTGTAGGATCTCATCTAATGGACACTAAGACAACCAAACATACAACCAAACGAACATACTCATTTGCATATTTGGTTTTTATATGTATAGATTTAGATCTATTACCAATTTAGATATTTTAGATCTATTGCCAATTTAGATATGTTAGATCTATGATTTTAGATTATAGATCTATAAAACGTGATGTTTTATTTAGTTTATTAGATTTATCGAGAACTGCTAATCCAAACAACTTAAAACTCAACATTTCAATGCCTGGTGTGCTGACTAATATATATGGCAAATATCAACTCTGTACAATGGCCGGTTGTTGACTTATCTCAGGGCACCGAGATTTCACTAATTATAGTTAGATATTATTAAAATAATAATATCAAAAAAGCTCAGATAACAAGCTTCAATGATAGTAATGAATAGACAGGGTAAAAAGCCCAACCACCTAAGCAACTGCCTAACATAACTTTTTAAAGCTGAAATTGGTACTTTAGGCCATGAGGACATTTTAAGAAATTACCAGGAGTCACATGATTGAAGACGTCATCAAAAGGGTCTAAATTCTCTTTCAAATGTTGATATCTTTGGATATATAGGTCACAATTAGATACAAATTGCATATCTAAATAGGGCGAAGTAAGACCTATCATATGACAACATTTTGAGAAATTATTGGAAGTCACATGATTGATGTCTGAATTTTCATTTTTTTCTTACAAATTGCATATCTAAATAGAGCTATCAAATGATAGCATGCAGCCGATGGGAATTCTTGCAAATACGCAATTGCAGCTCTACATGGCTGTTGATTGAGGAATGATGATTTAGCTAGATCTTTTGGTAGAATGGTCTGATGACAGTTGCAGAGTTCAGTTGAATAAAAGAAACAATGGCCTTTAACTCTGAACGAACTGATAGCAATGATGGACTGGGCCACTGCAGAGTCTATACAATGCAATCTACTATACTAGGTATGATTTTGCTGAGAAGAATGAATATGGTTATGCTAAAACAAATTCCCACATTAAAGCTATAAAGATTTTGTTTCTAGCAAGCGATTGGGAGAGCCTTATCACAGTCCAAAGCAAGCAGTTATTGGACTTGTCATTCATAGAATGACCGGCAGCAAGGAAGTTGCAAATATGCTCCACAAATGCAATCACACCATTTCAAGTCATAAGAACGCAAAGCATAGCATGGTCAGTAATGGTTTCTTCGATGCAGCTGCTTTTGTCAAACATGTGCAAAGGAGTTTGTACACATAGTACTCTAGACATCAGCGATGAAAGGCAAGAAACAATGACAGGTGCAGGCACCATTCACGATACAATCAAGATTTTGTTTCAACTACAAACTAAAGATTACTCAAATCAGGTAACAAATGGAAAAACTTGATATCTGTGACAGAATAGACAGTGAGCCAGCAGAGGTAGCACTGTACTATATTGGGAAATGTGTTGGACCTCCTCCTGTGGCAAATTATAGCGACAATGGGAATTCTCCTGAGGAACTTGATACATGTTTCAAAAAAGATATGACATTGCCTTTTGGATTGGATGGTGAAGAATTACCTTTACTCTGCTCCTGGACATCTTTCAATAAGATGGTCTCCAACTGTACAACTGAGAAATGCATTCAAGGGTATTTGCCAGTAAATGCAGAGCCACCAGAATATACCCTATATAAGGAATACCTTGATTTTTTGCTGGACTTTATGGTAGATCTAGATAGTCCACATATATTTGTTCATTCTGATGAAACAGTTTATTTAAAACTGTGTCATATCCTCTGGAAGAATAAAGACCTGTACCAAAATATAATCTTGCTGATGGGCAGATTTCACCAACTACGTATCAGACAAAAACTGCTATTCAAATGGCATAGTTGCAGAGGATATAAGCAATTGTCTGTTGACTCAGGTGTGATAGCCTTAGGGTCAGCAGATCATGCCTTTGAAGGACATCCCTACTATACATATATGAGAGTCCATTAAGAATGCTTTGATGCCTTTGTCTGGTTCAAGGTCGGGGAAATAATAGCTTGTCACACCAACACAGCACCAGAATTGCTGTCTTTGCTCGTTGCTCTAAGAAAAAAACCAAGCCCAATGGGGAAAGTAATCAATTCATCAGAATTTGAAAGTTTACTTACTGATCTAACCAAAGATGAGGTTAGCTCTGAAGTAAGCATGACCATCACTTATCCCAAAGATTTTCCTCAATGCTTGCAATGGTATCAGTTGTAAGAGAAGGAAACATAGAGTGACATTTTCAGTCTGAGAGTAATATGCTGGACCAGATCTTCTCATTCAACCATCAAAATGACACAAGATATTGTAGCTATCAACATATTTGAATTCTTTACAACAGCAGGGTCATCCAGTATTAGAAGAACTGAGAGTACTGGTGGTAGGAAATTCTCATCGATTGATGGAGATTTAATAACAGAATTGTTTGATAAGACAACAAAAGGAAACGCAGGACCTTTCAGAGCCGGCTTTAGCACTAACTCTTCAGCAGTTAATACATAGATTCTAACTATCCACAGTAAACTCCAGAAGATGTTGAGAGAACAGCTTATTTTAAAAATAACCTCCAAACACAAGGAACTAACTCCAGGTAGAAGAAAGAATCATGTAAAAAGTAATTCTTCAGCTGGAATGAAGTTCCAGCTGAAGAATTACAGTGTCAATCCCTTTGACACATACTTACCAAAATGTTTTCATACTGGTATAGAAATGGAAAAATCTGTAGTGAGAGATATGTTCCTTGTTTAAGACCTTTGTCAGTGAAAGATTCACAAGCAATGGCAAATTATTCTTTGAGTCAATCAAGAGGATGAACAATGGACTCAAAAAAGAGAAAAAACCCACAAAAATCAGTATCTTTACTACAAGAAGACCGACAAGCATTTGGTCTGATCATTGTGAAATCTGTCAGCTTAGAAGAGGCATTTCAATACCCAATAACAACAGTGCCGTTTGCTTTTGCCACAACCCATACATTCCTCAGACAGTCTGATCACCAAATATGGCTCAATATGGGAAGAGACACAAAAATACTGCTCGTGGTTCCATGTGACCAAAGAGTTTGGTAGAGTTTGTTACCCTACCTAAAGATTCAGAGGCAATCCAAGTAGGGCTCATCAATGACACATCTAAAAAGGACAGCATAGAGGCCGGCACAAGAAAAAGAAAGAGGAGAATCAAGTGCAAGAGTCAGGATTACGGATTCGACCAGCATATGTTGCAAAGAAACAAATAGCAAGATTTTCTGAATAGCTGAGAAAACAGGCAGTTGCTTAGATGGTTGGCCTTTTTACTTTGTCTATTCATTACTATCATTGAGTCTACCCTGACTAGAAGAAACTAACCAAATACTTTGAAGGTATAGTTTCATGCAAAGGAAGGAAAGTAAAGGACCGGTTTAGTTACAATGTAAATAGAGCCCTCCTTAAAACCTTAAAAAATTGATTTTTTTCAAATCTGACAAATTTCTAGGAGAAACAAAGGTCTTATGGATTGAAAGCAATTAAAGCTCAATACATATTATAATTGTCAACATTTAAAAATATATAAATACATGTTTAAATTATATTAAATAACATTTATAAATTACAAGTTAATACCCATGAAAAAATTCACGCATATATTTGAATTTCTATGAGATTATTTTTATTTTATGAGGTAGACATAGAACTTTGTCCGTTCAACAACCCCAAAAAGCTGCACACCCAATTCCTCGCTCACTACCGCTATTTACAAAGCTGCACACCCAATTCTTTGCTCACTACCACTATTTACAAAGCTGCATACCATTTCCTTATGAGCACCAAACAAAAAAAGCTGCACACCCAATTCTTCACTCACTACCACTATCTATAAAGCTGCATACTGATTCCTCTCAAGTAGACATGCAGCTTTCACCGTCCACTGATGAACTCTGGTAGGATTTTTGGGCAATCTTTTGTTAATTGTCGCCATCCGAATCAACCAGGTACAGTAGGGCAGAAGTGACAAACAACGTCTATGCCTAAATTTAGTCATATTTAGGCATAGACGTTTTTTTTTAAAATTAAATATTATGGACAATTATATTCATTTATATATATTTCTTTACAAAAAATTAACTTTTTACTTTTAAGGGTCAAAATTGAGGTGGAACTTTTTTTCCACTTTCAGATGTTAAAATCTGATTGGGGCAACCAACTTTTGGGGTCCAAACTGAGAGGAAGCCTTTTTTCCCACTTTTAGGGATCAAAATCGTGGGGGAACTTTATTTTCAAATTTTAGGCTCAAACATCTGTAAAAGGCTTAATTTTTTTCTGCAATATGTTTTGAGACTTTGTAGCTGGTATAAGTATTTCCTTCATTTTCACTGTTTTTCTTGGCAAAAAATGATGTTTGTTTGCCGAAACTAATCTTCAGTCACTTAACTTCCATTCTCTTGCTTTCAGTGTCTACCTTCTTGCGTTTTGCAATCATTGCCATTGTAATTTTATTCTACCTTCTTGCATTTTGCAATCATTGCCATTGTAATTTTATTCTACCTTCTTGCGTTTTGCAATCATTGCCATTGTAATTTTATTCTTCGATATAATTTCAAAACATCCGTTATTTAAAAAGTACTGTAGCACATGTATATGTTCGCTTAATGTGTCGCATGACCAGAGTGAACCGTCAGTCTAGCATGCCTTTTAACCACCAAATCTGAGGAAGCATTACTCCATGGCAGACGTAGAAAAAAGGGCGATTAGTTCAAAATATTCCTTGCAAATTACTTGCCTATCACTGTAGAATGAAATGGAACCTGGGGCTAGTGTAACATGATCCATCAGAGGTTTTTATCAGCCTGTTAAGGTCAGTTGTTGAACAGAGCCATTAAATTAGGTCACAGTCTTCTGTTGGTGAAACAGTTTGATTTGAAAAGAAATGGAACCTGCCGCCAGTGTATCAATGGTCTATCAACGTAGTCGAGTGAAACACCAAGAATTAGGAAAAATCATTCCCAAACCAAATACTGATATTTGCTCGCATGCCGGTCAAAATCACTCGTGGGCCGAATCTGGCCTGCGGGCCAGAGGTTACTGACTCTTGTTCTAAATAGTAATCCTTCCTTATTATAATGGAGCGAAGGTAAGTATATGTAACCAAAACAGCTGCTGCTATGTGATGGCTACTGCTGATATGTGATCAAACCATGTCAGGACATTCAGCCAATGAATGTTTTGTCTATGCGAGCAGACGTTTCATCAAAAACCTAAATGTTGAATTTTTAAAAAATTAATTCACCGACAGATGTTATGTTGAACTGACATTTTTGTTTTACTTATGAATCTGTATATTTATGTTCTCAAAATATTTATACTTCATACTGCAAATAAATTGAACTTAAATTAAAGATGTTGAATTTTAATTAATACTAGCTGAATAATCCGTCCGTGGGACAGATATTCAGCTAGTTTTTTTAATGTAAATTAGCTATATTTCCAAGTTGATTTTCTCAACAGTGATCCATTACTCTTCACTGTTTTTGGGAAAAGTATGGATCTATCTCTATGGGTAAAAAAATCCAAACAGGGCAGACTAGTCTCTCTAGCCTTGGTTGGCAAACAGTCTAAAAGGATAACTCTGGGCAAACATGGAGTTTGTAATCATTTGAATTTTTTTTTAATACTAAAATGTTTTTCTTTCAGGAATTCTCTTATTTTTTTTATTTATGTGCCATTTTTAACATCAGGTGTGTGGAAGTTTTCGCACATGAGTTCTGGTTGTGGTCTGAATGGTGTAGAAATAAGAGAATTTATGAAAGAAACGTCAAGAGAGTGAAGTGTCAAAATCAGTTCTATTCAAATGATTCAATAATGACGGTTAAAAGCTCCATGTTTGCCCAACTGAATTCAAAACCAGGAGTAGAATCCATTCCTCCCACCCAAGTTATGGGTAAAATAGCAAAAAGGGGTGAGGTGGGTGCTTGCAACCCCACCCTATAAAAACCCACCTGCTAAAAGATGATTGGCACGCATGCTGAAGGACCATTTGAACCCAGGATTTCCATTGCATATCCAGTTCTGGTTGTGGTCATGGTGTGTCTCTGAGATCAATTTGATGGTTCTGGGATGTTAGTAAGTGAAGTCATTGGTGTTTAAATCTCAGAATTTTTGAATGCAGCAACTCAGGCCGTTCATCTGAACTTGGAAAAGTCCTATCCTCTAAGCAATCAGTACTTTCATATACTTGTAAAATCTGCTATCATTTAGTCTCTCTTTAATAAGTCAATGACCTTTGTTAAGTCAATGAAATAGAATTATCCTGAACCCTAGAAAAAGTGCTGTTGCTATCTATCAATGTAGCACCAATTCTTTAGCAAAATTATTTGATGTTCAATGACAGTAGCTGTAATCTTTTGGATTGATTTTTTGAAAGGGCACTAAGCAACTTATGTTTCTCATCATGGTCATTTCATTTGTAAAATCAACATTACAGATTTTGCCTGATAGTTTGAAATTTGCATTTTTTACCTAGGTTAGTGCCACTAACCTGATATTTGGGATGGAACCTCAATACCTTAAACACTAAATATCTTAAGACTAACACTGATCATTAATTGAGAGGGCTTCTTCGATGGTTTAAATGCTTACCTTCCCAAGTTGAGAAAAAGTACTATAAATTTGTCACAGGATTTTCTTAGAAAGTAAATTATGAAAGAGAATTGTTTTGTTTTAATCATCTTTGAAATTTAGCCTGGCAAAGATTTATGAAGAAATCAATGTACTAGTGGTAATAATAAAGAGGTAGCAGGAGGAAGAATAAAGAGGTAGCAGGAAAGAAATATTATGTGGGCATTACAGATTCGACAAATGCAAGTTTGTTCTGATTGAAATAAAGTGATTAGTTCAACTGATGAAAACTACCAAAACTGGTACACCATCCAAACCGTCTCTTTATATGTACTTATCCTTGCAGCATCACGTTTTTCTGACAAATTCTCTAGCAGCTATATTTGTTCTGACTGACTGACTATCTGACAAGTCGACATATCAACATATTGAACGTAACTTTTTAAGGACGTAATAAAAGAATATGTTCTTTTTAAAAAAATCAATTCTTGGAATCAAATTGTGATGTAAGATTCCGCTTGTTTTTTTAAGAAGAAGTTAAGACATATTTTTAACATATCTCATAGGACAGTATGTCTTTCTTTTAACATTTAATTGAACTCATGCTTAAGTAGCGTATATATGGTCTGACAATCAGGGTTGTTAAATAAGGGCCTAACATTTTTTTAAATTATCACAAAGGACAGAATAATTGTGATTATAAAAATGGGGTCTTTATTCCAAGAGGCTTTTCATTCATTCTTTGTACCTATAAAAATGGGGTTTTATTCCAAGAGGATTTTCATTTATACTTTGTGACTATAAAAATGGGGTCTTTATACCAAGAGGATTTTCATCAATAAGAATGGGATCTTTATTCCAAGAGAATTTTCATTTATAATTTGTAACTATAAAAATAGGAGTCTTTATTCCAAGAGGTTTTCATTTATCCTTTGTAACTATAATAATGGGGTCTTTATTCTGAGAGGATTTTCATTTATCCTTTGTAACTATAAAAATGTGATCATTATTCCAAGAGGTGTTTCATTCATCCTCTGTACCTAAAAAAATGGGGTCTTTATTCCAAGAGGCTTTTCATTGTTCCTTTGTAACTATAAAAATGTGGTCTTTATTCCAAGAGGATTTTCATTTATCCTTTGTGACTATACAAATGGGGTCTTTATTCCAAGAGGCTTTTCATTCATTCTTTGTACCTATAAAAATGGGGTTTTATTCCAAGAGGCTTATCATTTTCCCTTTGAAACTATAAAAATGTGGTCTTTATTCAAAGAGGATTTTCATTTATGCTCTGTAACTATAAAAATGGGGTCGTTATTCCAATAAGATATTCATTTATCCTTTGTGACTATAAAAATGGGGCCTTTATTCCAAGAGAATTTTCATTTATAATTTGTAACTATAAATATAGGTGTCTTTATTCCAAGAGGATTTTCATTTATACTTTGTGACTATAAAAATGGGGTCTTTATTCCAGGAGGATATTCATTTATCCTCTGTAACTATAATAATGGGGTCTTTATTCTAAGAGGATTTTCATTTATCCTTTGTGACTATAAGAATGGGGTCTTTATTCCAAGAGGAGTTTCATTTATCCTTTGTGACTATAAGAATGGAGTCTTTATTCAAAGAGGATTTTCATTTTTAACCACAAAAATGTGGTTGTTATTCCAAGAGGATTTTCATTTATACTTTGTATAAAAAATGGGGTCTTTATGCCAAGGGAATTTTAATCTATCCTTTGTGACTATAAAAATGTGGTCTTTATTTCAATAAAATGTTCATTTATACTTTGTAACTATAAAAATGAGGATTTTCATTTCTATTTTGTAAGTATAATAATGAGGTCTTTATTCCAAGAGTATTTTCATTTATCCTTGGTAACTATAAAAATGGGATCTTTATTCTAAGAGGCTTTTCATTTATCCCTTGTCCCTATAAAAAGGAGTCTTTATTCCAAGAGGCTTTTCATTTGTGCTTTGTAACTATTCTGAGGTCAATATTAGTCATTTGTGGTTTTGCTGATTTCACAAATACAAAGATCAAGATTGCATTGCATCAATTTAAAAATCAATTTTTCAGGTAATGAGTTTCAGTCTTCTGCCTTGTCATTCTAACTCAATGTTGACAATTTTACATGCAGCAAAATTAATTCTGGAAATTTTATAATCATTATATATCGAGAAAAAAGTAACATGTCACAATTAAATTTTTTTAAGATCATGAACACCAATTTGAAAATCATCATGGTACTTACACTTTGGACTATAAAAGAAATCTTCCAATTAAATAGTACAGTATAACTTTGTGGCTGCAGCTTAGTTTGCCCCCCACCCCCGAATAACTATGTTCATGGAATATACCATTTTTAAAGCATGAATTTCGCTCTATTTTTTTTAAGCTGAAGGTTTTCTTTTCACTACTTATTATAGGCTGTCAAATAAAAGATGTACAAAAAAAGCAAATTTGTTCAAAATGAGACGTAAAGTAGCAGAAACTGCTCCCAATAGCAACCAAGTATTTGACCCGGGGACCGTCAAACATACAGCTCAATATTGGTTCTAAAAATTTTGAAACAGAGACGAGAGCCTTGAAGATGAGGGTGTTGTGATTGACAACATCTAATAGAGTGCCAAAGTCTGAGGTCAACACCTGGCTTCCGGCTCCAGTCATCATAAAAGTAATACAGAATTGCTAATTCAGAGATTGTGCCTGTTTTTTTGTTTTGCCAGTATAGGACAGTCAACTTATACTTATTAAGAAATATTATGGAGTTTTAGTGATTTTATCGATTTTTTCCTCCTGGAAGTTAATAGCAGACGAGCATTACCACATTAAGCGACAACATATCGATAAAATACCATAAACTACTAACCATGTTGTATTATAATCTTTTAGTCCAGGTGAACTATGGTTTTCATTGAAAAAAAATTAAAACAATTTTTTTCTCTCCAATGCATGAAGTACACCATACTAAAAGTCCCAAGTAATCCAAGATGGCGGCCATTTTTCAAGATGGCCATGAATTTGACCCAGAAAATCCAATGTTTGTACAGATGACATATTTTTGGGAAATAGAATTTTGTCAGCTTTCGAACAGTATATCTTGTCAATTTGTATCTTTTGTGCAAAAGAAGTTACAGACAGAAATGTGAAGGTAGGTATTCCAGAACACATCAATGAAATTCTCTTTCCAATATATTTATATGTATACAAAACCCAATATTTGTACAGATGACATATCTGTTGTGCACCCTCCCTCCCTCCCCAAAAAAGGGTAGGTATTCCAACATACACTTTTACAGTCCATGGAAACTAGCCCAATTTCGAAAAATTAAAACTTGATTTTTACAGAATGAATTTCAATGAAGTCTCCAAAAGACCATACTAAAAGTCCCAAGAAATCCTAGGTGCGGAAATATGCCTAATTTTCACAAATTCAGCATGGTCGCCAATTATCAACAAAATGCCATTGGTGGGTCAAGTTTTCATGTTTGAAAATTGCATCAAGTTAAAGACCAATTTTGAGGGAGGAATTCAAAAGAAAAATATATACAAATCCCTTTATATTTCACAACATATACACTTTTTTTTTTATATCCAATTGGTAGAATGGACTCGCCCACAAATTGGATTAATCTGGTTGGTACATTAGAAACACAATTTTGATTGAGAGAAATCTTTTCCCCCCCTATATATTTTGCCACATGAGAATTAAGTTTCTTTTAAAAAATGTTTTCTCCTACATGGAGTAAACATTCAACAAGAGTTAAATGATGAATGTTACCAAATGCTGTGTAGATAACATCGGTAAAGGTAAAACAAGAATAAAATTTTAATTTTTTATAATATAACAACCCTTACTTTTCTAGTCACTTTCCAATAGTGCCTTTTTTTTGTGGCTGTCCTCAGTCTTTGGTTCCTTTTTCACATTGAATTCTTTCCAGAACTTCTGCAGAACATTACTTTTTCCACAGCTATAGTATGCTGGAATACTGCCTTCATGTCTAACAGATACAATTAGACAAAAAATTCAACTTCTTACATAGGCTAAGCTTGGAGGTCATTCTTGAGCGAATCTTCGTTTCTAAACATCAGATAAAATTAATTTTTATACTAGGAGTTTCATCTATCATTCTTCTCATGAATGGGAAAACATTCTTACAATAAAATCATTTATTAAGAGTCTTGGTGTTTTTTTGGTCGGAAATCGCTTATTTTGGCAATGAAACACTGACATACGATGGAGGTTTGGTTTTCTCCCGCTACCACACCACTTTCATGTATGACAACAACTCTACCTAATTCATAATTCAGTTACCCCTGACAAAGATTTCATAGTGATGGGGCCAGAAACTTACAAGCGTTCTATTTGAATGTTTACCACTCTTCCTATAAACGAGGTCAGTTTTTCACATTGAAAATATTTGTTTTAGTAAGATTTTTGATTTTTATCAGATTTGTTGTAAACCAGGGCTTCTCAAAGTAGGGGTCAGCACCCGTGTTTTGCGTAAAGCTTATTGGGGTTTGCAGAATTATTAAGAATATATTTTTTTTCTTAGAATAATTATGTAACTAGAGTTTCTTATTTTTATCTCTATACAAATATTTGCTCCTATTGGTGCTTATTGTTTAATGTGTCAATGCTATTTATTAGTGTTATGAATACAAATCTTGTTTGATACGTTTTGCCTATTTTTTTAAAAATAAATATTTCACACCGTTAGACTTATTATAGATTATAAATATGCAGCGAGCAGTGTCAATGTCACTATCATAATGCTGAACTGGACACTTTCCAAAATCATTTTTCTAAAACAGGGAAATTTACATCAGATGTTATACACTTTCCAGGTTTTGAATGTGAAACAAATATACGTTTTAAGTCACACCTTAACTCAGACCCAGATCATGTTACCGGTAGCCAGTTGGGATAAGAACTTAGGCAGCTTAACACAGATTTCAAATCTGACCAAGTGACCAACTGGAGTATCGTGTTACCATAAAACCGTTAAGATTTGAAAAGGGGGAGGAGTTATGACCATTAGCATATATAAAGGGTAGATCGATACAGAAGGGAAGGAGTTGGGGTCGCGACCTGAAACGGGTTCGCACTAGACGGCGTCCCCACCCATCTCATGGTGACGGTCCGTTAGAAGCAGTGACCAGTGGGAAATTTGAATCCGTAGCAGCCCTGAAAAGTGACCAACTCTTTTAAACATTGTTTACGACATGCAACAGAATTTCCGTACCTCAACGAAATCCGCAGACCAGCCCAGAAATTGACCAGCGTAATACGGAAATAAAACCTCTTTAAATTTGAAGATCCGTGGATTTTGTTGTCTTTTCTCTCCACACACGTGAGATATTTGGCTCCCGTTGGCAGACCCGGACAGAAGAGACATCATCATCGTAGTCCGCGGAGGAAATGATCGTCCGTCTCTTTCTATCTCACCCTGACTTCCTCTGAAACTACTATC
>VCCN01004697.1:366724-378681 GCA_006491835.1 Architeuthis dux
TGTGTTTAAATGTACATTTATTTATGAGCTTTTAAAGATACTCATAAGTATTTTACTGATGTAAGTTACTGACGTGAACAAGTATCTCTCTGAAAACGTTAAAAATGAGTAGGTCATGAAATATTTGGCTATTTTGTCACTGGGAAAAAAATTCTCTTGGTCTTTCAAAACCATCAAAAATATATTAAGTGTATTTATTCAGTTCCATGAAAATAATTAATTTTGGAATAGTGTTCATTTCCTCAGCAAAATCACTCAAGTAACACTAAACAAAAAACAAACAAAAAGAAATCCCCGACATTTGGCGGGGCAGTGTATGCGGTTGACTGTGTCGTCGTCGGCGAGATGTTAAACTCTCGTCGATTCTCGCGAGAACCCAAAACGACCAGAACTGAAGTAGACTGTGAAAGAAGTCAGTCGGAAATTTCACTCTTCAGGTACTGTATTATTTAAAAGCAATACTGGGATTCTTTTATTCTTGAGATATACAGACTTATATAAATATACATTGTGATTTGTGTAAGTCTGATCATTCTAATATTCTAACTGGATTTTACGTGTTGGTAGGTATTGCATGCAAAACATTTGAATCTTCTTGTGCGAGTCTCTAGCAATATTGCAGCATGTAAAGAATAAATGGAGGTGATGTCATGCTGGCTTTCCTGCCAGCCTTTTCACCATCTTGTTGAACCTTACGAAAAAAAAAGCAGCATTTTCCCCCTATTATATTGCATTAGTGGAATGCTGAATATGTTTGTCCGATTAGAATATATGTATTTATCCGCGTTGAGAATGGTTTAAAAGTGAATGGTTACACACTGAGGGTTCGACTTGTGCAGTAATTGTTACTTGCAATAATTGCAACTAACTGGATGATACTGGATCGTTTATCGAAATATTTTCAATATTTAACTTTTTGGTTCTGAAATATTTGTAGCCGTTGCATAAGTATTGCATTCCGGTTTCAAATTCCACAAACAGTTATTTTCTTGAACAGATCAAGTAGACAACAACACCTGCTGCAAGTACCTTTCTTTTTAACCTTATCTGCTAAAATGGAAGATTTCAATGATGGAAGAAGACTACGCGGAGAACGTCTGATTTACGACGAACTGATCTTTTAACATTTTTGAAAATCTAACAAACCAACGATGACATTTTGTTGGAACTTTCCTCTTCTTTTTCTACCTAACTTCACATGCATTGCATTTTAAAACTGTTTATGTGCAGCAAGAGTTGGGCTTTAGTTCAGCTATGGCGTAACCTCCCATATGACAAGTGTAAACGTGATGATCATGAAGTCGGGGACGTGTTTTGTTATAAACAGAAAAATTATAACCATTTCTTTACACACGCAAGTTTTATGATCTAATTTCACTAGAAATTCCGTTCATTTAAAAGTTCTTTCTTCTATTAAGTTTTGATGATCGAGGAATTCTGTGTTATTTTGTCTCAATTCTTAATTGAAACCAATCTGAATTATTATATTTTAAAAGTCCTTTTTATGTTTTCAACTTTAATTTAAACCATTTTCTGATGCATCGTTATGCATGTGGTCAGGATTTATATTTAAATGTGTGGAGAATTTTATAATTTCTCCAATCACAAAAATAACATCTGTTTTACTTGCATTTCTCTTACATTAAGATTCATATTTTTACCTATTGATTTTATTCCTATTTTTAAATACTAATTCTGCTAGTGTTCTCGTACAAATCTTTATTTTACCAAACACAAAAAGTAAATATTCGGTATTTTTTAGTGATTTCTTTTTTCTTTTTCTGAATAGAACAACTCTCATTCGTAAATTATCTTCAGTTGTAATTAATTCTCTATTCAATGAACATAGTCACTTTAAAAAAATGTTAATCTTTCTCCTTGAAGCTCGTAATAATAGTGGTGGTATGACTATGGAATAGATTTCCGCTACCGGAATATGTAGTGCTATCAACAGATGTACATGCTTTTAAAAGGAATTATGTTGTTTTATGTTTATTACACCACCGCTAAAGGTTTATATAGTGTGTAAATATGAATATTATGTGTGCTTTTACAATTTGTATACTTTATTTGCACTAAAATGTTATTAAATTGAAAGTAGGTTAGGTTCTTTTTTAAGATTTGAATAATAATAAACAACTGCAGGAAGGAAACGGTAATGATGTAATTTATTTAAAAAATAGGTTTTTATCATATTTTCCATAGTTTGCTTTATTTTTCAATAATTTTATTGTCTTTACTTCTGTTAACATTTGAAGTTTGTAAAATTTAAAAAAATGATTTCCTATTCAGACGTGGCGAGATGTTTCCTTTTCTCTGCCTTGTTGCATGTGCATGCTTTTTACAATACATGAAAGCTTTCATTCAGATTTTAAAATTAAAAATTGAACTATTTTTTTCTTCATATTAGTTAGTTGGCCAGCAGCTTGGAGTAGGAATAACTGCACAAATATAACACAAGAATAAATGTTCTTCTGTATATTTCCTCTTACACAGAACAAATAAGAAAAAAATGTTTACATATGAAAAAGTAGCTGTTACCGGAAAAAGTATTCCTGATGCACAAATCAAAACAAATGATCCAATCTTTTAGTTTGAAAGACCCCCCCCCCTCTCGATTTTGACCCCTAAAAGTGAAAAAGATTCCCCATTACCTACGAGGCTTTTGACACCCTATTTAAAAAAATATTGTTTAGTATTTTGCTAGAAAGAAAAGTCCAAATATTTGTCTAAAAGAAAAACATTTTCATTATATTAATAACGTAGGACCGGACTAATTCAGTGTTTTATTTACCGGCAACATTATCATGTATCAGGGTGGAAAATCCACTGGCCGTGGTCCGAAGTATAAACAATTCGTACAAAATTATCATGTACAGAAGTTAAGTGGATAAGAAATTATTGGTTCCATCTATTGCTGTTTTTCAAAGTAAAATAAGATTTTCAACAATGATAGGTGAAGAGTAAGGTGACATCAATTCAAAGGTACCCATGACATGGACCCTACTACACCTAGCACTTTCCTTCAGTTCAGTGGAATTGTCTATTCCACACCTTGAATTTTGTGATTTTAAAGTTGACTACTTTGAATCAAAGTATGTACTTTTAAAAGTATCTGTTCAATCAGGGGTATAGCTGGAGATTTGGTGGCCTGGAGAGTGCTTGCTTAGCTCCTTTAGCGGATCCCTCCAACATTTAGTGAGATTTGTTATTGTATAATGTTTAAAAAATGCAGTAGGCAAACTATTATTCATAAAGCTTTTGGGTGTCCCCCTTCATTGTGGGGCCGAGGGGATTTTAAATCACCACACCCCCACTACGCACATATGTTGAACCTAATTTGGACTATGTATGATAATTTGTTTTGTACACTGAAAACTTCTAGTTGTTATTACTGTTGATGCACAGATGTTGCGTCAGTTACATAATTTTTTTTTTACGGTGAATAAAACCTGTTAAACTATAAAGAATTTTTTCTTGCTTCTTATTAATACTTGCATCTATGATCTATCAAAATCAAAAAGTACTGGGTGTCTTTGCCTATTACATTCAGAGAACATGAGCATATTCATGCCAGTGTCTAGTTTCAAGAGACTTTTGCGTTGCGTCAGTTACACCACCTTTATTGTGACCCAGTCCGATTTTAAAGATTAGACTCGTCTTCTATTAGTTAACCATAATGAATGCAATTCACCAAGAAAGGCATTTGTATTTTAATACTTTTGGAGAAACCGATACATGAACATGATCAATTCTCTCTGAATGTTGCGTCAGTTACCATGGAATTGTATGAAATGAAACTTGGCAGTACAGGTGTCAGTAGGCCAGAAAATCCCATTTACCATATATTCCACTATATAAGATAGACAGTTGATTACAAAATATGCAAATATTACATTGCGTCCAATGTGCCTATGACTTGGAGATCGCCTATCGAAACTCGATATGAGCAGTTATGAGACTTGGATGAGTTGCAGTAAGCAGTAGTCCTCGAAATACCCATGTAAACCATTCAACTTAGTCCTGCATACATAGGATATACTTATTGTATTAATTTTGACTACTTTTTTACCTTGATCTTAGTTTTTTGGTTGTTTTTATCACAACTCAACTTGGGCCATCACTCTATGTAGATAAAGGTAAAAAGGCTATTATTACCTTTCCTGTTTCAAAATGGCTGAGTGGCAGCTGCTGATGGCGAATTTAAAGTTAAAGAAGCATACAAGATTCCTCCAAACAGCATTTTTTAAAATTTTTTATTTTATGGTTAGTGTTTCAACTCCCTGGATGTAATTTCCCGTTCAGGTAAAAAAAATCTCTTGTTACTTGCAATGGGATGGGTGTAGGTGCAGCAGCCCTACTACGTTTAGGTACAGCATTTCTCTTTTCTGGTAAATGAACATGCCCCTCAGTCATTTTTAATTTGAAAAGTGGAAATAAATGTTGAAATTGTCATCTGCTTCTTTGACTTTAAATTTGTCATCAGCATCTGCCACTGGTGCGGTAGCCATTGAAATGGGAATGGTCACAATTGCCTGTAAAAGAAAAAAAGTCAAAATTAATACAATTGATTAAAAATACAATACTTGATCTAATTAATAAAAAAAACTATACTTGTCTTATAAAGACATTTTCTCTGAATATGGTTACTTTGTATGAAGCTTTGATAGTGAACCAAATAATTTTTCTTGTAAACTTAAAAATATTAGGGGAAAAATGAGATTTTCATTTTTATTTTAAAAGTAACCATGAAATATTTTTAAAAATGCAAATTAAAATACTATGCTATTGTAATAAGTTTTTTTTCTTTAAAAAGATTTTTTGGAAAAAATTCAAATAACATTTTCTGTAAAAGATCTCTAAATTTGTTAACTTGACTGGAAAAATAATTGGTTTGATTTTATTCTCAAAAAATAAATTTAATGCATCTGATAGATTTTCAAATATTTGAGTGTTGCACATTTTATAAAACTGAACATTGGAATATGTTTTTCCTTTATTTTGAATATTGTTGAAGCTTACCCAATTTATGCCAAATTCTAGTTGTCCACTTCAATATGTTACTGTTGAAGTCCACCCAGGAGTTGGAGTTGAAAGGTTTTGTGTACCAACTCTAACAGCACTGAATTGTGGTGTTAAGAGCATTACTAATTTTTTTCTTTCTAAATTCTGTTTATTTTAGTAACCTGTTGATTATTGTTGTTTTTAGTCACTGATGTGAAAAACATTAAAAGAAAAACCCTTTTTAAAAAAAAATCTTTTAGCCAATTTTACAGCTTGTCATAATGGAAAGCAGCTTTCTGATTAATGAACATTAAAAGTTATAAAAAATTAAGACTGCTAGTTGTAGGATTTGGTAATGTTGACTTGCAGTTAACTATGTCTTTACTAATCAGTGTTTTCGGAAATATAATTTTCATATTGGATAAATTTGACATGAGCTATGTTGTTTTTTGGGGGTTTTTTTCTGATTGTGTTTGAAAATTTTACTGGCACAGAAAAGTTTTGTATGTATGGAAAGTTTTAAAAAAAATAAAATCTTACATTTGTAAGAATTTTCAAATTTGAACTCTTGTGGGCTCTGAAGCATCAGTTTAGGAACTGTTTAGAGCAAAGTCACGGTAAAGTCTTTATATTTTATTTAATCTGTAGAAATCAGTCTGATATCACTGCCTACTATCTTATTAGAATATCTTTGGTTAATGTTAGTTGTTGGGCCTC
Source organism: Architeuthis dux (assembly GCA_006491835.1). Lineage (NCBI taxonomy): Eukaryota > Metazoa > Mollusca > Cephalopoda > Oegopsida > Architeuthidae > Architeuthis > Architeuthis dux. The sequence continues at coordinate 372,446 of VCCN01004697.1, forward strand.
AACAAGTGCATTGTAATTTCTAAGCATTACGCAATAATTCAGGCATAATTGAGGTCTATTTGAAAGAAAAAATAGAAATGCTCTTAACATTTTGGGTTGACCTAAGCGTGTTTTAAAAGTCCATATTTAAATATAAAACCTAGATAAAACAGCTCATATAGCATGGTCCTCTTTGTTAGGCCATGTGAATTAGTTACAGCTAGATGGATAGTGCATAGAATTGTAGTCTATAATGTTTGAGGTTTTGTTATTTCTTAATCTAAGGTAAGGAAGATTGATTTTTTAAGATTTGTGATCTTTCTATTGTTTATTTAATAAACACTAGCAGTACCCATGGAAATTCGAGTTTAAAAAAAATTTAAATCTATAAAAAGATCTTTCTTTCATGTCAATCCTTTTTTATCTATCATTATTTTCTGTAATATAATTGTTTCTTTTTCTATCATTTTTCTTTTACTACGATTCTTCTTCACCCATTATTTTATTCCCCTTCCATCTTTTCTTTTTACTCTTTGTTTTCTCAACTTTCCCTCCTTTTCTCCATCCTTATTTTATTTGCAAATTGTCCTAAACCAATATCAGGCTTTACTTGTATGTACGTATCAATGTTGAAATAATGAACTGTAGTTATGATTAGTCAGTGCTACTTAGCCAATAAAGTTCTCTTTTACTCAAATGTTGGTTGGAGACAGAATGAGACATTGAACAAGGGATGAAGTTTCTTCAGTCAAACAAGGAATCCATTTCGTCTGACCACCTCAGGCCACAAGGAAGGACAGGAATGTTTTTGTACAACTTCCTTTCTGACAGTGCTTGCTCTGGCTGGCTGGTTACATATTTTAAAAATGTTTTCATGGATAAAGCCAGTAACAGTACATATGCATAAATCATGTGATATGATTTCTTGTTTTGCTTACATTTGACCATGTTTAAAACTTATGTTCCTTTGATCATCATAACATTCTGAGGTCAAGCTGCATTGTTGAAATACTAGTTAACACATTAACCTTTAAAATTATTAGGCTATTCAGCCCGATAAATGCTTTAAGCTACAGGTTTTCATAAAAGCTATGTTCAGTGATTTCTGTGTTAATACCCTATAGTCGGCTGCATTTATAAAAAAAACATTGTTTCCAACGTTTTTTTTGTATTATCAGCTGTGTTAAATAACATACTAAAAGTCTACCACAGTCTGACCAATAGAAAGGTATACTTTTCAAGATTGCTGCCAAATCCTCAAAATGCTCACTACTTCTTCATTATTCATCTTAGACAATGATTTTTGTCTACCACAGTCTGGTCACTGGAAAGGTGTAATTTTCAAGATGGCTGCCAATCCCTTAGAATGTCCTAATGAACATTCTAAGGGATTGGCAGCCATCTTGAAAATTACTCCTTCATTATTCATCCTAGACAAGTAATTTGGTTGCCAAACCCCATGTTTTGGTGATCTAGGAATTGAATTAACATATTTGAATTATTTATAGTGAAGTGATTACAATAAAAAAGTGATTACAAATTGCATAATATTTATTTCTGTAAAATACATTTTAAAAATAGTCATTGTTACTCACTTCCTCCTGTGAAGGTTATGTAGATTCTCACTATTTTCAACTCGACATTGGTCCACAAGTGGCACAAACTGATTGTCCACCAGATTCATGTCCATCTCCTTTCCAATCCGCTGTATAATCTGGTAAAATACTCTAAAGCAGTGATATTTAGTATGCATGCATTTCTGTTCGGTCATTCCACTGCCATGAGTCAAGCGTCCACTGTTCTTCAAGGTCTGCATCAGTGTTTGCTCGATGACAAAATGGTTGTTGCCTGGTTGTTGTGGTGGATCACATGGCAACCCCAGGAAAATTTGACATACACATTAGGACGTCTGGTCTCCAGTTGGTATATTTCTTGGATGTAGATAGTTATAATGCCCAGCAACAGAAAATATTGTTAGGCAGTCCGGCACTGCACACAAGTGCAGCATCCAAGATGGAAATTACATCTTATTTTTATTGGATGATCAGCAAATATATTATAAATAAAGTATCCATTAAAGATATCATTTTCTAAAAACAAATACAGGGGTGTATAAAGTTACAGGAATTCAATGACCTCACCTATACAACTTGCTAATTTTTAATCATTTGGAAGACTACTTTAGAAAGATGTTTCCATTTAGCAAGTTTGAATGAGAATATCCTCTGGCAGAACCTGTTGGTCACTGGTAACTAGGATTGTCAAAGATTGTTTTATTTTTAACCACACCTGACATGAATTTCCTGGTGTTAAAGTGTGGATAACAGTAGAAGATAACTTTACACTAGCAAGGTTAAAATAGTTTTTAATATTCATGCAGGTAAGATAAAATATAATATACTGGTATAACAAATGTAGGAGGGTGCTTTGTTTATATTTGCTAACAGAAACAGATTTTTTAAAACCATTTGTTTGCAGTTAAATTCTAATATCTTGACTTGTACAGTTAAAAAAATAGCTTCCTGGACATTTTGTGTTATGGACTAAAAAAAATTTTTTAAATATTAATATTAACCATTTATAAATTAAATAATTTTAGTTTTGTAGAAGAAATCTGAACTATGCAAAACAATGCTAGCTTTTCTTTTATCCTCATTTGTTTTCACTTATGAAAGTTTGTGTACCTTATTTTCTGTGATATTAAAAACAAAAGTTTGAAAAGGTAACATTTTTGGCTGAATTGTAGAAAAGATGAATTAATAGGAGTAAAAAAAAATGTTTACTTTTTTAATGTCTTTAAAAAAAAAAAAAAAATGAAATTGGTAAAAGCTTAATACCATTAGTTTAGGTTTTTATTAACTTGGACAAAGTCCAATACTCTCCACCTTTTATCTTGCAATATTTCTTTTACAGTATTAGAAGCTGATGCCCCATCCTCATTCCTTTTTTCTGTTTTGATGAGATTATTTTTCTGTCGATTTCCTACAACTCTTCTTCTTTTCTATTTTTATTAATTTTAAAACAATAAGAATTGGGTAAAAAAAGAAATTAAGACAGTAGTAGTAGTAGTCGTAGTAGTGATATTACCAACAGCAGTTGCCTGCTTACTTCCAGCGAACACACTTAGCAGGGCCTTGCTTACCAGTAGCAGCCCATCTTCCTCTCTTCTCTTTGCATTAGCATGACAGAAAATCAATGACAGGATTTTTTCATGTTATGCATAGATTAATATTTTAGAATATTTCTATTTGTAAACATCATTTAAAAAAATATATATTCTTTTAGGGGCATGTTTCCAAAAATGTATCATAAAATTTTCATCTCACTATTTTGAACAACGTTTTAACTCAGTTGGTGCCTAAAGTTCAAATGAAAGCCAATCGGAGCTTTTAGCTGCTACACTTACACACAAACACAATTCTTCAGCAGTCAATCACATAAGTTTTACTCTGTTCCTCTCTTCAATCAACTTTAAAGAGAGGGAGAGAGTATAAAACTTGTTTTCTTAATGGCACATCGACCCTTGGTGGGTCATTTAGTAGGGGGAGTAACTAGATTTGAGGGGGGAGAATCCCAAATCCCTGTCACTGAGACAAATGCCACAAGGACCGGGATAAAGGGGGTGGAACTGGAAGAGGTGGAGATCCCAAAAGCATCTCAGGACGAATCCTGAGATGCTAATGGTGATCGCCTCCCGACCAGCTGGCCTGTGCAACTTCTCCCAGGACGATACCCGAGCATGCCACAAGGACCCCCGAAGGGCCGTGGTTCTCTGAACTTCAACAACAACAGATCCTCGCCAAAAGGCTGCCGTCTATAAAACTTGTTTCCACTGTGACTCTTTGACATGAACAAACATACCAACCAATTTTCTGACACTGGTATTTATATGTATAGATTATCTCTTAATCTATATTTACAATGTAACTATAATGCTGAACTGGACCGTTACTTTCCATTCCTTGTAGGGAACCACAGATATGAATTTCTCTTTCTCTCAGTGCTTATGCCAGTTTGGCAGTATTTTTTAAAGGAATCTAACCCTAATATTACTATAAAGAGGGCGAATGTTTGTTTGTTATTGTGTATAAATCTTACAAACGACTGCATCCTGGCAGCTAAAAATTTGTCTATGTAACATACCCAGATTGAACATAAGATAGGTGGTGCTGACTCCAATGTCCCTATAGGTCAATTTAGGGTCAAGATACTTTTTCCGCTCTAATATGTAAGCTTATATTTAAAGATTAATTTATTTCTAAATAAAATCTGTGGATCACCAATAAAATAAAAGCATGGAAAATGGGATCGCAGACAGTTCAAACTCCTACTGAAATTTAAAAAAAAAATTTTTTGTGTGCTTTCAGTCTATTAGACCTTCAAACCTTGCAGGAATTTGTCAGTTTTGAAAGGTGGGAGTCGTGCTTATATTTACAATGTAACCATAATGTTTAAATGGACCCTTTCTGTTTGTCGTAAGGAATCTGATCCTAACCTAACGCTAAAATATGTTTTTCTTTGACAAAAGCCCTAACCCTGATCCCAACCCAAACCCGACAGTAAAATGTGGGCACTATTTAAATCCAATGGTTCATTTTGACCTGCAAACTACTAATACAAAAAGTGAGCACATAAATTCTCAGTTTTGAGAAATTAATTTTTAAGGTTTTAGGAGGGGCTATGCGGACCTGCCCAAGGGTCCACATGTGTATGTCCAGAGTAATTTATAAATACATTTAGAATTGATGACTAGGCTAATATTTTTGTACCACCCACACTGGTGAATTCATGTTAACTGCAAAATTAGATGTGCATAAATCTGTTTATCCAAAAATTAACATGTTGTATATAAAACCTAGAAATGTGCATTTTCTGAATGAAATGGGAGTATTGTAAGTTTATGAGTCATTCTCAACATATATTAATATAGTGAGCATGGGGAAGAGGAATTAGCAGAAAACATCAATGCTTGTTTTCAGTAAAAACCGTAAAAACATTTTTTCTAACAACTTCTAGGAAGGTTGTTAGGTTCTAACGGATTAAAAGCACAAAAAATTGCTTTTATTTTTATAATATTTTTTTACTTGGTTAATGGATGTAGATCTTTACCAAATTGTTGTTTTTTTAAGACCGCATTTTACGAGCATAGACAATAAAAATTACCCCCCCCCCCCCGCTCTGTTGAGAAAAAAATGCTGTGTTTGTGTTGATTTTATTACAAGATAAAGGGACAGATTACTTTGGTTTCTGCTAATTTATGACTTGTTTTAGGTCGTTAAATTTTACTGATCAACTGGAGTATGATGTCGTGAAAATTGATGGGGAAAGGCATTTTTTGACCGTACAAATAGTTTGTAGGGTAATTTTGTTGGTCGTGTTTTGCAGGTGGTTGTTCATGACAGGTCACTTAACATTGAAGAATTGTCTGTACATTGAGAAATTGGTGGTTAGGACAAGGAGTTCGGATAACACAGGAATTGTAGATACTACTGTATTAGATGAACGGGTCTTAGGATGCAAACCATCTGGAGTTTAAAACTTTAATTGGATCATACTAATCGAATTGAATATGGCCTTATTCTATGTAAGGCATTACTTAGCAATTGTTTTGAACTTTTACAGTCCGGTCTTTCTCTTTGTAATTATCAATTATCTAAATCATTTATTTTTCATTAGTTTGTGTATTCATTATTGTGAGCTGCCATTCCATTATATTTTGTTTCTACTGAATAGTGTTGGCGAATGATCAACCAATTTCTCACCTTTTTATGAGGAAAAGCTTATACTCTTGTAATTTTAGGTCAAGGGTAGCTGTAATGAGCAGAAGTTAAGGTAGATAATCAATAAAACTATGAAGGAAGATCTATAATCTGTAATTTTTTTATTAGATTTCTCTAGAACCACTGATCAAAAAAAAAACTTCACTCAACACTGCCCTGTCTTGTGTGCTGACTAATATATCTGAAGAAAGTCCACTTCATACAATTGTCAGTTATTGAGTAACTGCGGGGTGCACACACACACACACAAGATGTTAATTCAAGTTTAGTCCAATATTTCGCAGGATATGGCAGCATTATGTCCATCAATGTCAAGTTCATAGGGTCTAAACAGACATGATCCATTTGGGAAAAATATTTGATGCTTAAAAAGTTTGTTCAGATTATTATTGTATATGCAGTATATAAGTTATATGCTGGCATATACAGTAATAATCTGAACAAACTATTTGAGGTCCCTAATATATATATTTATTT
>VCCN01004697.1:378781-392093 GCA_006491835.1 Architeuthis dux
GATTATTTTCATATTTTATTTTAACAACCTTAGATTAGTTTCCGCAGCTGCCCCAAAAATTAGCAGATCTCCCCTCTAAAAAGCCATTTCCCCCTATTTTGAAAGACCAATAACTTCAAAACCACATAGAATAGCAGTTAAATGAATTCAGAAATGGCTTATTTGGGTGGGGAAACCACTGGGATACTAGATTTCAGCTATATATATTCTTAAATACCAAAGTTATGGAAGGCCTAAGTTAGCAAAAGCATGCTTGCGACTCGTGACATGCAAATTTGAACCGTTTGTTCAATCAAGCTGAAATTCTGAATGGATTTATTTCTAGAAAAGCTGTTATCTGGTGATTCCAAGGATTATAATGATTTAATTTATTGATATTCATATAATTGGTTGGAATTCTTCTGAAACAAATTCTCTGAAATGTGTGGCAGTTTAGCCAAGTTAGATATGAGTAGGACCTTTGAAAATTTTAGGAATGAAAGAGGATAGATTGAATTATAATTCAGCAACATTTGAACCATTTTTTTCAACTGACTACGTTATGTTTCATGCATTCATAAAACTTTGGGTTTTTACTGTAATGGTCCTCAAAAATGTATTTAATGCTTTTAAACTCTATTGCAATGTTTTACACAAGGCAATACATCAACTGATCCAGTGGAATTTTTATTTTAACACCCTTAGTTCAGTTTCTATGGCTGGCTAAACATTTAGCAACTCCTCCTAAAAAGCCCCCCCCCCCACACACACACACATTTTGAAGGACCCAAACCACATGGCATATAGGTAAAATGAAGCCAGAAATGGCTTTGTTGGGTGAAAAACTATGGGGGTACCAAATTTCAGCTAGATATCTTAAATAGCATAGTTATGAATTGCCAAATTTGACAAATCATGCTTGCGGCTTGTAAGCAAATTTCAATTTGTCATCACTTCTGAATCATTTGTTCAATCAAGCTGAAATTTTCAGGATTGAATTTTCTCTAGAAAAGGTATCACCTACTGCAATTTCATCAAAATCTAAGATGGTGCCATTAGGTGATTTGACATGGAATAATTTGACATGTATAATTGTAGAGTGTGTATAACAATATAATTTAAAAAAAATCATTTTTAAAGGAATTTTTGAAATATATAGAATTTTAATTTAAAGTATTAAATTTGAATATTATTAATATTTACATGTTTTATATCACATTTAAAAAATTATATTTATTCCTGTATATAAAAATTAAATTAGTAGAAAATGTTGGCGTAAAGTAAGGTTGGCAAAGTTTAATTAGTCAGCTGTCAAAAAATGGATTGGATCATTGGGACTGATTTGACCAATCACTGCTAAACAAGCTAACATTTGTTAGTTTTGTACTTATCGTATTTACACTGAATCGTTAAACTTTGCCACCATGCCAAATAATAACATATTATATATTACTGATTTTTAGCAACAAAAATTATATTCAAGATCGCATTGTACTCGAGTAAGTACGAAACTAACAAATGTTAACTTGTTTAGCGGTGATGTGTCAAATCAGTCCCAATGATCTGATCCATTGTTGATGGCTGACTAAAGGTTTATTGGAGTTATCTCTTTTTGATTGGTTTTATTTATAAAAAAAGGGTTGTCTTAAGTTATTAAGTTGAAAAGAATATATTTTATCTTGAATTGTATGAATGACAAAAAAAGGAAACAAGGTTATATAAAATTAGGGATGTTTTCACTGTAAAATAGAAAACAATTACTAATTTATAATATCAACATTTATCTGGCTGGGGTCAATGACTTCAGATGACAGACAATAAACAGACCTGAAAAAACCCAAGTGAAAATTCTGAATGTAGTAAGCAGTTAATTCTTACAATTTGGACAAGAAAGACGTGTGTATCATATCACCGCTTGTTGACCATCTCCACTGCAGTGTCAAATGTTGTTTGTGCTCATCATAGTGAGGAAGGTGTTGTATGCCCTGTGATGCTCAAGAAATATATATTTTTGGTTGGTGCAGTTGATAACATTGTTCACAATACCAGTTCAATGATATCTCAAGACTTTTTCCATGGCACAGCTATATCACTAGTCCAGTTTCCAGGTGACAGTTCAAGAGATATGGCTAGGAACCAAATAACGGTAGACATGGGTCAGAAAAAGATTGTGCCTCTGCCACGATTCTATACACAGGTAAATCCTGTTTTAGCTGTACCAGAACCAAAAGTACCTCCATCCCAGTTTTCTGTCAGCATAGGAGATGGTGTCTTGACTAATCCAAGGACCAGCAGAGTGTGGCTTTGTGAAGTTAATCTTGTTGATGGATTTGATGAAGATGATGAATTTATTTCATTGGGCAGCATTTTAAGCCACAAAAAGTCCCATATTCTTTGGCCTTCCCCAGGTGTATGTTTTATCTGATTCTTATAATTCATTTACTATTTTCCCTTTTCTTAACATAGCAATCCAACAGAATCACAGTGCTGTGTGTTAAAGTATTGTACTGGTATATCCTAGTTGATATGGATAAAATAAAGACAATAGTTTAAAAGATATATGGAACTAAGAAAATACTTTCTGAGTAACCAACCAAACTGTCACTAGCTAAATTGTGAGGTTGACTTTAAGCTTTATTAATAGCATCTAGTTATTATTGGCTCTGTTTTTGTCGATTCATCCACCAACGACAGATCCACAAAACTATGACACGTGGTTCCCACACAAGCAGATTCACCACTGGACTTTGTACAGCCCCGACGGCAATACAAAAAAAGGCAAATGACCATATCCTTATCTCTCGCTGCTGGAAGTCATTATCATGTTTATAGAGGCGTGGAGATTGGCAACAAGGACCATTGATTGCTGATGTGAAATTAAAGCTCAAGGCCAATCCTTCCTTCCAAGTATCAACCTTGCCTGGACTCTTCTCGACTCTCGGACCCTGCAATCAAAGCATCCTACAATTGCGCCATTGCCAACCGGTACAGTGTGCTGGCTGATGTGGTCTCTGCTGACTGGTGACACTTCAAATGAGAGGTTTGCAGGGCATCCGACGAGACCATCTGCAAGCTAGACCTGCCCCTAAGCAGCCTTGGATCTCTCGGGAGATCCTTGAAATCGACTGTTGCTGAATACTGGAGGTGAACACATGATCCACTGGCTCACACAAATTATCAACTATGTGTGGATCTTTGAGAGGCTATCTGGAAACGGAAACCAACTTGTCTGCAGCAACCAAAGGCCATCGCACTTTTGTCTATTCCTGGTAAACTATTCACATGCATATTACTCTCCAAAACCATCCAAGCAAACAGAAGCAAATGATGCCCACAGCAAGCGAGCTTCATGCCTAACCGCTCTACAATCAACCACATCTCGGCACTCCTCCTTATTGAGAAGACATAGGAGTTCAGGAAAGACTGCCACCGTTACATCAGTTTTATTGATCTCAAGGCCGCTTTTGATACAGTGGATCATACCTCCCCGTGGAAGATCCTTGCGACCCTTGGAGCACCACCTAAAATCATAGCTTTCCTCCAGCATCTCTACAGCAACACTGAAAACTGTGTCCGCATAAATGGCAAGGACACAGTGGTTCCCCATTCACAGCAGAGTACGACAGGGCTACGTGGCCACCATGGATCTTTTCTTTTCAATTGCATCATCGACTACCTGATGATGGCAAGAGTGTCCGAGCATGTCCCGAGGGTGTCTCTTGGCAACTATATCTTAGCCGACATGGAGTACGCAGACAACACTACCGTTCTCTGCAACATGTCTGACCAGATGAGGGACGCTGTGTTTAATGAAGAAGTGGGGAGGCTGGGCCTAAGCATCGACTGGTATAAAGCCAAACTCATGCATGTTGTCGATGACCCAGGCCTCCTGCCTTTCAGTTTCAGCAATGTCAAGGTGAAGTTCGTTGAGACCGTTACCTATCTTGGATACACAAATCTCCAGGCAGTCACTTTGGAGACCATTGTGGAAGCATAGATCTATCTCTTGAAGGACGAAGTTTCGCATATACAGTGCTGCAGTGTTATCCATGCTCCTGTATGAGACCTGGCCACTAAACAAGACCTTGCCGGCTAAACTCGACGGATTTGATAGTGGAGCATTGAAGGCATCCACTGATCCCATCACATGACGGACCCAAAAACTATGCGCCTCACGACACAACAACATATCTGTTGCTGCAGACACACCTTGCGCTTCCCAGCAGAACATCCTTGGACGGCCAGATGGAGGCGACCCAGGGCTGCACGTTGCACCCACTGGCTTGATGTTGTCACCCAAGACTGCTGAGTATGCAACGTCTCCTTGGTGCAGGCTGAACATCTGGCGTTGGATAGATCGGGATGGAAGGCACTGGTGAACCTGGTTGGCTCTACACTCCATGTGGATTAGTATTAGTTATAATTTCTTTTTAAAATATTACTTTTTCTTTTGTCTTTATATTGGCTTATTTATGTAAATCAATTGTATGGCTTGTGCGAGTTGTAGGAATATATCTTTTATTCTTAAAAATCTTTTCTTAAACATAATTCAAATTAAGCAAAATAATTTACCTCTGTCATTTTCAAATGTGATTTAAAGTATTTTTATCTGAAAGTACTTTTATCTTTTTGTATAAAGTGTATGAATTGAAAGGCCTTGGTATAACTAGTTGTTTGCTATTTTTCATACTATGATCATAGTCATCTTGTTAAGCCATGTATGATTTTAATTTTGAACAGGCATCTCTTGATATAACGCGGTTCGTTATAGCGTAGTTCCCAATATAAGGCGACTGGTTGGTGAACCCCAACATTTTTACCTCGTTCAGAAAACTGAGAATAAAAACAGAATTTCCTTTTGAACTCATAAGCCCGATATTTTGTGCTGAGCATTATTTTATTTTATTATACCATAAGCCCATTTGATGACAGGTGACACAACTCCCACCCTACCTCCACTAAGAAATATATTTGATTTACTCCGATAAACCAACTGTAAAAATAAAATGAATTAGACAAAAAACATTTCAGTAGTCAATGGCAGTATCTTTTTATTAACACTTTCAATACTACTCACTTTTTACAGTTATACTCTCTCTATTGTGCTACCCATTTTTCTGAGACCATCGATAAGACAGGAAACTGGGTTATATAGTTACATCAGGGAATATATAGACAATGTTTGCTGGCTACCATCTATCGCCCATACCCACCTGTGGTTATTGTGGTTCGGTTATAACGCAGTTGGCTTTCTTGGGCCCCAACACCTGCATTATAGTAGGACGCCTGTAATTTCCTTTGTCCTCTCCACCCCCTGTTCTGTTGGCAATGTGGGTAGGAATATTTTTATTTATTTTAAAAAAATGTTGTTTTTTTTAAAAAATCGAAAGCTAATGCATGCTTGATACTACATAGCCCATGTTGGTGTCAATGTCTATAAAAACCAAGTTCATATTCTATATTCATATTCCATTACATTATACAGCTTGATGATGAAAGCAGAAATGGGAAATAAGTTTGGGAAACATTATTCAAAACATCCTATTACACATAACACTCTTTTAGGAAAAATTACTTTTGATATACAATTCTCAAGGTGACACAACAACTTTAACTGATTTTTAAAAAGATAAAAATGGAAGTAGGTCAGACAACCTACTCAACTGTGACTGACAATGACTATTATAAAAACAATATGAACACTGGAAAGTTAAAAAGAAAATAGTAGAAAATGGCTGGCATATAGTCTAAACTTTCCCATTACTCATAAAAATAGTTTGTGTACAGTTAATAGAAGGGTGTGACTTATACAGCTTCATTATTTAAGTGGGTTCAGCTGGATAATATCAGTTGGATTATTAAATATATGTTGGAAAACATAATTGTTGTCAGCAGATTTATTTCATAGAATGTATCGGAATGGCAAAGGAGAAAAAAAAGATCAAGTGTTTAATTCCTTTAGGCTCATATTCTCTTTATTTCTTTTCTTTCTATAAATTATCATCTTTGGTAACTAAATTATTCAAAAGGAACTGGATATTCCTAATTTTAGTTATCAATCACTTCAATCTATTAGGTTTAGTATATTTAATACTAAAATATTTCCTGACAAAATATTTCACTTTTCAATATTATCCCATAGCTCGACCAATCCTTATTTTCTACATTCAACTGTTTTTGCATAATTTATTTTCCTATTTCTTTACTTTTTCTCTTGGGTTCATATACTATTTATATTTTATAAGTAATTTTTTGTATCTAACAAACACAAACTTGTTTATTAAACAACATGAAATATAAAAACTTCAGTGCTATCTTTTGTATTCATCTTGTCATCTTTATTAGTCAAAAAGTATTGCTGTAAAACCTTATTCTTGCTTCCTTATGTTAATAGCGTGGCCAACATCCTTGGCAACTATCATTGCGCTTCTCCCTTTTCTGGCACACCCCCATTTCCCTTTTTGCATTACGTCATTCTAACAAGAATCACTACTCCACCCCACAGATAACATGAAGTATTGGCCTCTTTTCAACAAACGATCATTATATGAAACTGAAGAAAAGATTTTTGTTACCCTTTATAATCAAGCTCCAAGGGTTTGAATACCTTATTGTTTAATACTTGCATGATTTATATCAAATCATGAGTTTCAAAGAATGTTTATTCTTAAATAGACATTTTAATCCTTGAGAATTAAGATTGATAAAAGCAGAGAATTTATCCCCCCACCCCTTCCGGATATAGACATATATTATCAGTTATCGACTAGTTTATGTAAGGTTACCTGTTTGCCTTTTGTATTAGTCAATGTAAAAGGAAATTATGCTTGCTTTAGAAAAAACAAACATTTTATATAAAAGTTGACAGATGGTTTCAGAACAATTATACATTTTTTGTTTACTGATTTGAAATAGTACAAGAATTTATATAAAAATGAAGGAATTTAAAAAAAAATATACCTAGATTTTGATTTAAAATTGGATGTGATACCATGAATAGCTTTAGATAAACACTGAGCTATTGATTATACAATACAATTTGTGTCCAGCATGTAAAAAGAAAACAAGAAAAAGTATACTTTATTATTTAATTTTATTTATAAAAACAAAAGTTACTATGCTAGTTGCTGATGTACTTTTTGTGATTTAATTAGCAATATTAATCCTAATTCAATATTTCTTAGTACATGCATTTTAACAAAGAACAAAAAGAATTAAACATTAAATAAACAAATATTCAAAAGCATGTTTATTTTTTTTTGCATTCATATATTTGTTTAAGAGCAATATATGCAGAGATTTTCTTTTCTTAATGTACATTCATAATAAATTCACTGAATTGCAAAAGTAACTGACAACTTTTACTAGTTAATAGCAACTTTTATTAGTGTTATTTTTAGTTCCAGAAAACTTGTGCTTACTTCACGGATAATTGTATTTGTAGACAACGCAATGAATGTTGTGCTTTTAATCATTTGGTAAAAATATGGTAAAATCTACAATTAATTTGTACAACTCTAGCAATCATATGTACTGTAAATCAGACAAAATTGTGATATATGAACCCTTACATTCAGTTAGACTTAATTAGTTTTAAGTAATTTGCACAAAACAACTATAGAAGACTTATTAACCTCTTGCAATGGTTACACAGCGAATTGCATAAATTAACCCTTGAGGTGCCCCACACTGTCAGTAGATGATATATACAAAAAATGGCTAGAAATCTGCTTGCATAATTCTGAAGTAAAATACAGTTCTATTCAGATTTTTGCCAGAATTTCAAAGTAAAAATTTGTCCCGTTAAGTATGACGTAATAGATAAATATGCCTACATATGATTAAAAATAACGCTTCAACCAAGGCTCCAGACTAACTTTTTTCACCACTAGTAGCATAATAAAAACACTATTAAAATGTTGAGGAAATAAATAATTATATTCCTTTTGCTACATTCAAATTGGTATTAAACAAGACTGAAAAGTTATCTGTAAACTGTAGAGCTGCGACAATTAATTGATTAGTTAACTATTAAATTAATCGCCAATATAGTTCTCTATGACAGTAATATCTTTGGGTTGTGGACAAAACATTTTGGGATGTCATCTCGGGCTTTGGAAAACTGATCGACAATTTTTTCTGACATTTTATAGAACATGTAGAACACATTTTATAAACAACTAATCAATTAATTGAGAAAATAATCAACAGATTATGCCAGTGCCATTGTCAGGGGAAGTAATTGTGCATGGATCTGCCCCAAAATTCAATCACTACTTCTGTGGTTCACTCTTTCACAAAATTTTATTGAGAACTTTTGGAGATATTGTTTGGACAGATATGAACTTTTTGTGATTCTACCGATAAAAAAAAAAATACCTTCCACTTCCGATAGACTATTCATAGGGAATTTCGCTTATTTTGACCATATGTGGTTATTGAAAATGATCAGGCCAATTATTATTAAAAACATGTTTTTAGGATTATATTACTGATCTGTGACCAAAATTAGCATAGGATATTTGAAGCAGTACGTTTTATCATATATGGTAGGTATTTCTGCGCAGAATACAGAAAATTGACACCTTGATATAAATAAACGTCAAAATCATATAAAACTTAATTTTTTCGTTGAAAAATGTTAGTGTCATTATTAAGTTGAAAGATTGGCGAAATATATGAGATAAAATTTATTTGTGTACACCTTATAAAACGGGAGATATTATTGAATCAAAATAGTGTAAATCTGTGCGAAAAAGTAAACAAAAAATTACTAATTAGTAGTAAATTTTCTCCCCTTTCAATGATAAAAAAAACACGTAGATTTTAATAATTTATTATACAGCAACTACCGATCCGATTTTAATAAAATTTTCAATACTTATCTAATAAAGGATGAATTTTAAAAAAAATCAGTTACACTCATCTTAAAAATTTCAACAAAATGGCTGAAATTTTAGTTTAAAACATTAAATTGACTTTTAAGAGCACAATTCTACGTTGAAGTTTTTTTTCCATTATTTCGGGCACATATTTGGACTTTATTCTTTCTAGCAAAAAGAAGCAAAAACTTACAAACAGTTTTTAAATTTTAATTTACGTTTTAAAATGGGATGTCCAAAGTGCGCAGAAATACCTAATATATGGACATGAATTTATGACATCATTATTATAAGCTCTGTAAAATACAATGTTGGGAGGGGAAAAAAATTGTAAACATTTTTTCTTTTTCTTCTCCAAAAGCCCTCTACTAAAAAATTTGGGTGGGAACCCTATTTTGTTACAAATCAGCCCCCAATATATTACTTATTTTCCCCTAACACTTGATACTACCCTCTTTGATGTTTTGTTTACATACACTTCTAGTATTAGTAGTAATATTGAATTTTATTATTATTACATGAAGCATTGTCAATCATTATTAATTTTTGACTAGTATTTTCATCTTTAATTTCAATTGCTTTTTATTACAGCTATTTAAATTGTCATTCATTTTCTGATCCAGCTTTACTAACGGCTGTGGAATGACAGTCTGAATGGTTGCAATAAAAAGCAACTGAAATTAAGATGAAAGAAATACTCGAAAAAAAATTAATTGACAATGTTTCATCTAATAATAATAAAATTCAAGATAATATTGCAATAAATTCAAGAATATAATGACCTCAAAAGCTCTTAAATAACATAAATTGAATAAAAAAAGAAAAAAAAGAAAATGTAAGCTATTGGTAGTTATGAATAAAACATTTAGAAAACTTGTAGGATGGGTTTCCTAGGACTTGGGTGGAAAAGTGACTTACTATAGGGCAATGGACAGGGGAAGGAGATATGTTGATAGCTTCTTTGAACATACATTTTTCTCCAGTTACTTCTGGCCATGTCAGCTGGGCCTAGAATATTATTTTTTTTTTTTTTTAAACCCCAAAACCTCCGACTTTTGGAATTTTAAACTGACTTTGGCGTTAAATGACTCCTCAAGGGTTGATATGCCGCTAAACAAATCAATTAAGTTCTTTTTGTGACCCCCACCAAAGGCAGATACTGGCAAACTTTCTTTTAAATAAAACACAAAAAGACCTGTTCTAACCATTGTTGGCATAGTCATTTTATCATTATGGCCTATCATACAACTAAAATGGGAATTGGTTTTTTTAGTGAGATTGGCAACCAGTCAGAAAAAAATACTGTACAAAATTCCCAATACTTAATGATAAAACTCTCTTTTTATGGAGTTCTTGTTGCTTATTCATCTGTGTAAATCTTTTTTTTTTTTTTTAAAAATTAACAAGTGGGCATTTATCTCATACCATGTCATAACTCAGGGTTGAAGGTGAACTCTGACACCCACTAAACAATACATTGCATGCATGAATTTCTTCCTTAGGCCTTGTCAACCTTCACACCTCCCATTGTTAATAATAAGTCATGGAAATGGAGTAGAATTAAAAATTTCTACACTTTAACTTGGTAATGTTACACCCTACCATACTAAACTGGGTGTTCAGCTCTATTTGTCTGAGATACAACAAAATGAAATAAGTTTTGGTCCACAAGGCACATATAAGGATAATTTGGACTTAACATAATCCTTTACAAATTGTACAGAAGACCTCAGAGTTTGCTATGTTATGACAGCTGCTCAGATTGTTCTTGTGGTACAGACTAGTCCAAGGAGTGGTGCATGGTAATTAGTTTGCTCATTCTGAAGTGATCTCATTAAATCAATTGAATGAAGCTAGTATTTCTGAATGTCAAAGGGAAGATCCTGTTCAGCATGCTATGCCCCAAGGTTGACTACTTTCATATTATTGAATGGGTAGATCAATTATTTGGTGCAGAAAGCAGGCATTCCTTGCTCACCAGGAGTGTCCGTATACATTTGGATACAGTTATGATTTGGAAGTGGAATATCCAGATGCTTTGATTTCATCCAGCCATTGATTATGGATCCTTACCTACAGTATCAAAACTTCCGATTGCCTCATGAAATGATATGATTTTTTTCCTTCCCTTTGGTTAGGATCACTTGAATTTTTATTTTTAATAGTAATTTGCTTTAATTTATTTAATGTTTTTATCTATCTTTTTCTTCTTTTTAATTTCCTTGAGGTTTTCAATATTGTTTGTGCAGTTGGTTTGTCGAGATTGGAAAGGGACCTTTTGGCAAGGCTACTTTGGCGTGGCCCACTTCAACACACATTTTGGTGCATATATTAATTTAATACGTCAAAATTATTTTTTTGTTAAAAATTTGTCCCAATTTGAATTGAAGAATTAAGAAAATTCTTGAATGATCTATTTAAAAGTACATATTTAGTCATTTAAAAAAATTTAAATATAAAACATACAACTTATTGTTGTGGCGTTTCCGCATAGTTAAATTCAAATCATAAATTATAAAACACTAATCTACTGAATTTTAAATATTAATATATTGCATCAGTATTCTTTTAAATATAAAATTAGCAAATGCTAATTTCTAAGCAACTACTATATCAACAATAGAAAGCGTTTATCTTCACTCATTTGGTATTACCCTTTGTCAAATGCAGTCACTTAATTCTAAAGATGTATTACGTTTTATGCTCATAACTAATCTATCAGCCAATCGGCCTATATAACTAACTATAATACTACGAGCGTGAATACATCATTTTCTTGACAATTTTTCCCATGTATTATTCATACATGGTTTTCAATGTTTTTAAACAATATTGTTGTGTAATCGCATGAATTGAAAACTTAAATATTTTTTGCAGCCACATATTGCTTTGTGAGTACATTATAAAATATTATAAAATCTTTTTTTTTACTTCAGTAATTGATTGTTTAACACATATTTATATGTAATAGTTTTATTATTTTCCAACACAATGTGTCCCATTTGCTTATATAAATACAGAACAAGGGAGAGAACTCTAATCTATTTCAGTTTATATAAACTTTATTTTTAACCATTGGCAAGAACTCTAGTGTTGATAAATCAAGGAAAATTAAAATATATGTTCAGTACATGTAACACTGAAAAGAATGTTTATTGGGCAATTTCTCATAAAAACGTAATATAATTTCTATTACAAAAATTTCTAACTACAGTGGTCCCCTATTTCAGTTACACAGTCAACTCCAGAAATAAACAATCCGCAAGTTTTACTTAATAATGGTCCCAAAGCGCAAAGGTAGTGATGCTGGCAATTTAGATCGGCCAAAGAGAAGTTGTAAAGTGCTTCCTTTAAATGAAAAGGTGAAAGTTCTCCACTTAATAAGGAAAGAAGAAATTGTATGCTAAGATTGCTAAGATCTGTGGTAAAAATGAATCTTCTATCCATTACATAACTTCTTCTACAATATATAATTGTTCTATATTATTATTAGTCATTGTTATTAATCTCTTATTGTGCCAATTTATAAATTAAACTTCAATATAGATATGTATAGGACAAATCTTAGTATATATAGGGTTTGGTACTATCTGTGGTTCCGTTATCCGCTGGGCATCTTGGAACATATCCTCCCTGGCTAAGGGTGTGGGGCTACTTTATTATTTGTCTTTGAGCATCTGCTTCACTGAATTTCTCCAGTTTGACTAGGATTGTTTCTTGCAATAAGTGGCTACTAATAAATGTCTCTTCACATTTGTGCTTTTCGTAAACAATCAATTAATTTCCTAATGCTAAGATATTCTTCTCCCTAGTTTTCATTATCTTCTGTGTGAAGCTTCTGCAAAGTTGTTACTTCTCTCCTCATTACTGAAATTACAGTCTAAGGCAGCCTAACACAATGCAGGTAGGCATCTCCAAAAGGGTTCATAGTATGCCTTGGATATCTTTGACTACACGTTGAAGGTAGTTCTAGTGTGGACACTGCCAGCATCTGACCCCACACATATGGTGGTCATCTTGAATTGTGAGATAGAAGGAAGCTTCCAAATTCGACTTCTGCATCATAAAAAATGTATTTGACATCGAGATCATCCATATCAGACTAGTTCATACAACTTTTACAATTTTCATACCAGTCATCTTGAATTTTCAATGACTTGCATGTATTATCCAAATGGCAATTCCCAAGAACTAGGTATTTTATATTTGTGAAAGCAATATTTCTTGTTGATGATGGTGATAAAAATCATAACATTTTCATCACCAGCACCACCATCATCAATATAATAAAAAATGATAATTCTTTATCATTAAAAATGATAGCCAAAATAATGTTAGGATGCATCTATGGGACCATGATTAGCATTTCAAGCTTATCTCGCAGACCATACTTGGTCTAAGATTCCATAGGATGAAAAGTAAAACCAAAATTAAATCCACTGTAAATGGTT
>VCCN01004697.1:434797-447546 GCA_006491835.1 Architeuthis dux
TATGTATATATATATGTATATGTATATATATGTGTGTGTGTGGAGATATCTGTTTTTCTTCTTCTGGGTTTTCATAATCAAACAAGTTTATACGAGAGAGGATCAATAAGTCTGTAGCCTAATTAGCTTAATTTTGATCTGAAATTTTCTCTGTATAATGTTCGATCTACGTGATTAATTATTACCACTGAATTAAGTGCATTAACAGAGAAAAAGATTGTTGAAAAATAAATATTTGTTGCGTAAAATGTTTTTTTTTCATCATTACATTATAGACTTGATGTAAGTAAAGCAGATATTGTCAATCCTAGTATTTATACTTTTTTGTTGTTGCTGTGTTTGGCAAAAGCATTTCTTTTGTGCATCTAATACTAATGTTGTGACTTCTCTTAGTTTAATAATGTGCATTATTAGAAGTTTTTTTATATTTTCACAAGTTCTTTTAAATTCATATCATACGCTAATTGTTCTTCAATAGAAATTGTAGCCAGCCCACAGAGTTGGTTTATGCTCATTGTTGATCGTAGATAGTTTTTGATGAGTTTAAGTTTGGAAAAACCCTTTTCACTGCTTGCAACAGTAACTGGCAGTTAGAAGAATTCTTAGAGCAATTACAGTATTAGGCACAGTCTTCTAATTTATTGGAAAAAATGAATTCAGTAACGTTCTGTTCAATTGTAACCTTCTAGTACATTCGTTATCTAAAGTTTATACTTTTCATATCAGCTCCTTTTTGATGAAACCTCCTTTCATCAGATGAACCAAACAAAAAAAAAATACAGAACCACTGTGAAGTGGGTAGCGAAGATTGGCAGTTTAAATGCAATTGAATTGCTTTTTGGCTTAGGTAATATAAGTTGGAGATTGTTGAATAGTAGATACATAGAACAATATTGGGATACCCTCGCTTTTAACGTTTGAAACAAACTTCAGATCAAAAAGACTTAATTACTGCCAAAAAATTTCTTTATCTGGTCTCCTATTCAAGACAAAAGTGTCATTTTATTATTGATTATGGCACCCTTCGGGATGCACAATCAGATACTGGATTCTTAACTCCGAGTAAAAGTAGCACATAAACTTTTAAAATGAGAAATTAGTACAAAAAATCGACTTGTACATGAATAAATACAGTATTTTTTTTCAGTTTGGATTGTGTCCCTTAGACCTTTTCGCCTAATGGATTGGCCGGCCCTGCTTTTAACGGTGTCCTGAATAATAAATAAAATTTTGCTGTCAAATCCTTTATTACAAGTTTTGTACTACACTATATATTTAATGGAAAGACATTTTCATTGAAGTTGTAGATCCCAAGAAACTTTATTTGTGGGGGGGAAAGTTTTCACCATTATAATGGATGAATTTTAATGTATGCTTAGATCATGGTGAACATTTTGATTTATATATCCTTAAATAACCATGTTATACTCTGGTTGAATTCAAACCCTTTTGTAACTTCAGTTTTTTTATCATTGTAGTTATGCTGCTCGAGCCAGTCCTAAATACGAGCCTTATAAAAGGTAAGAGTTTATTAATTTATATTTAATCATGGAAGATAGTTAATTTCCTGTTGGCTAAAACTTGATATTCTTTTTAGAAAAGAATGTAATGTGCTCTTATCTATGGTTCTATAACATTAAGAAAATTACTTGGAATATAATAATCTGTTTAGAATTTTAATTAACCTCTAAATATTTATTGGGTGCTACTTTTATCATTTTTCCCTATTTAAATTTCTAAAATTACGTTGCTAAATATATATATTAAACTTTTTGTTTCAAAGGTCCTCATCTTCATCTAAATCTCGCTCGAGATCTCCTGAAAATGCAGGCAAAGTGATGTATATAACCAGTTTTGGTGGTGAAAGTGAAGAAGATGGAGGGGTGTTACAGGGACCTTCCCTTCCTCCAGATTTACGTAACCAAAGCAAGCATGGAGATTCAAAAGGAGGTGGGGCAGGAAGCAGTCATTCATGGTTTGTGATTTTCTTTTCTTGTTTGCTTATTGCATCAACAACTCCACATATATCTAGTGGGAAGGTGTCTAAATCTTGTTGTAATATAGAAAATACAAATTTATAAATGGAAATAATGCTTATGATCTATATAAGAGTTGTTATGCTAGAGAATATTATTGCCTTATTGTCTACTTTTTGTGACTAGAATTAGTTATGTAATAAAGATCCTTTGTGTTGTAAAATGTGTAAAATGCCACACTGCTTGTGTTTCCTGATTTCATACCACCAGAGTATGCAATGGTATGCTACAGCAGTAAACTTACTAAATTAGTGGCACTATAAAGTTATTTCTGACATAGATTTGGAGCTGTCACCTTTCAGCTACCTTATATTTGAACACATTTTTAATCACTAAGAATCAATGTATAAATGAAATTTGTTTATTATAACAAATACGTAATGAAGTTATTTTAAAATACCTTCATTAGGTATTTTCAACTTATGGAGCCTTAATCTTGTGATATATTTCTTTTGAGATCCCCACTATTCCTTGACTGGTGTTTCTTATTTTCATTATGTGTAGGTATCTTTCACTGAAAACCTCTTAAACTGTCTGATATTATCTTTGTTTTTAGAATGTATCACAGCCCGTTTTTGTATTTAAAAAAATAAATAAATTTAACTCAACATTCTTATAAAATAGCAAAATACTTGTTACTCCCAGTCTCATTGTTCTGAATGTTATATGAATAAACATGAAAATATTGAAACAATATCTGATTCACATTTTGTTATTTCATTATTTGAATTTTCATTGAAATTTATACTTATTGAAAACTGCTAGAGACTCTGGTTGGAAAGTAGTGGTTACTAGTTAAGTTTTGGTAAACCTCTTCAACAAATTGTGTGTGTGTGTGTGTGTGTGTGTGAGTGTGAGAGAGTCAGTCAGAATAACAATCCAGCCGGATAGATATTTTCTGGTACATCACTAGTGAGGAGGAAGCTGCAAAATTATAGTTGATGTGATATGGAGTCTCTTGAAAGCTGTTGACACTGGAACACCATTTGAATAGATATTCTTCCCCTACCTCCCAATGCTGAGGACTAGAACATGCTTTCATGCTAAAGTGATAGGTATAGAATTCTTCATAGACAGAATATTTTGGACTTATGTCATGTAGGCATCAGAGATTTTACAAATTCAAGAATTTTAATAACATCAATGTCTCTCTGCTGTAGTTTAAAATTGTTATTCTTTGCTAGCTTAGCCTTTAAGATGAAATATGGTGCAACTCATGTTTTAGTTCCATATTCCACCCTTGAGTGTTACCAGTAGATGTAGCTCTACATTATTGAAAGAAGCCCACATGAAAATTCCCCATAAAAAGAAAAATGCACATACGCAAAAATGTTTTTTCCTGTATTTAATTTATTTAAGTTTATGTTAAACACTTAGGTTAGGTTATTATTAGTTTATGATTCATTTTTTAAATTATAATAGTAAATAATTTACTATTCATTAAATATTAAAATTTTCAGAGTAAAAAAAATAGTATGCAAAATTTGACCATAATTTATTTTTTGGATGATTGAACAATTAATTTTTCCTTCAAGTGTTTGAAAATACAGTGTTTTGCCTAAAGCGAAAGTCCTTTCTTTTTTTTTTTTTTTGTTATATGTTATTTATTATGAAAAGAGTTCATTATTTTATTCTTTCATTTATTTTTTTTGCGTTTTGCGGCCTAGTTTCGATTTCTTGTCTTCATCTGCGCATCTTTTGGAAGTAAGAGAGGAAATCCATTTGGAGACTGACGGGAATATTTATTATTGCTGTTTTTATTGTTAAGGCCTTAGGTCGGGGTGTGTATTGTAGGATAGGTGTTGTTTATGGCTTTAGTTTTGACTTGGCCTAATCATCTTGTCTGCCATTTATGTGGACAATCTGTGATTGCTATGCTTTGTATGTGGGTGGGATTGTACCCAGTTGTCTTATGGCTGGAAATTATCTAGTCATTTGATGTATAGCTTCCTTAATGGTCGTAAATTTCTATGTGCTGTAAAGTTGCTAGTGTGTGTGTGTGTGTGTGTGTGTAGTTTTGAGAACAAAACAGTGATTGTTTCACTGTTTTGTTGACAGTGTTTTCTGAGATTTAAAAGTATATGCAAAAACAGAGAATTAATTCATTAGTATTAATGCAACAGAAAATTCACTTGGTGTCAGTGCCGCCTGTATATGTTAAACATGGGTATTGGAGGACATAAATATTTTAGCATGTGATGATGACCTTTTGTCGTAAGCTTTACTGAAGTTAATAAAAATTTAGCCTTTTGATAAATTTCTAAGTTGTTTGTTAAACCCACCCATCATATTTAATAACAAAAAAAATTATGAAGATTTTAAGAAAACTTGCATCTTTTGATTCTTAGATTTACTTACAAATAAGTTATAAAATAGAGTAAATCTTTCTTTCTTCTCTCTTTTTAGCTGAAATAAATAGTAAAAAAATAGTTTTTACTCTTCTACTTGTTCTTAGTAATTCTTTTTAGTTGTTTTGTTTTTATCTCCCTTGTTTGAATCTTTTGTACAGTACTGGTAATTTTATTTAACTTTTCTAAATTTAATTTTGGATAGAATTTTCAAAGATCCCAAATAAATGAAAAATGCATGAGATTAGGTTTCATGAACAAAGCTCACACGATTAAAGACCACACAAAAATTATTTTTCTGTGTGCGCATTTGTGATTGTGGGCTTTTTGCTGTGGGGAATCTTTCTGTGGGTTTTTATCATGTGAGCATTTTTCATGGAACCTTTTGAAGAGATGTATTTGAATTTTTAATGTAGATATGACAAAAATGTCATGTGAGTTTATATTTTGAAACTATTAAAATGACTACTAAAAGTAGTAACCATGTTGACAGGTTTGAAACAAGTTTTCTCTTAGTTCATATATGTAGTAATGAGATTTATTAGTTCAGCATCTAGTTATATTCATATGGTCATTAATGATAATGTGTAAACAACCTGTCTCTATTCTATTGTATTGATGTACATATTTTATTAACATATTTCAATTTCAAGTTGATTGAAAACTCAAATTATTTTTGTTTTTTCTTTCCATTAAAGGAAATCGACTTCAAGATCAAGCAGAAAGCCATCCTCATCTCGCTATCGGCATCGGAGCAGATCTCCTGTACACAGCACTGGCAAACCTCGCTGGTTAGGGAGAAGAAGCAGCAGATCACGTTCAGCTTCAAGGTCACGGTCACGCTCTAATCCAAGGAGCCATAGCAACAGTTATCGAATTGACCGACGTCGACGGTCTCGGTCTCGAAGTCGGTCTAGGTCACGATCAAGAGAATGGAAGCGATCCCATTCCACTTACTATGGTAGTGATAACCGTGGGTCGCGGAATGTTCAGAGCAGATATCAGCCTCGAAGGCGCTATTCCAGGTCTAGATCAAGAAGCCGGTCATCCAATTCTTCAAGATCGAGATCATCTCGGTCTTCTTCATCTTCCAGTTCTCATTCACGTTCCCGTTCACGTTCTCGTTCAAGATCTCGTTCCAAATCAAGATCTCCTTCACCTCACAATAAAGCCAGGTAAAAGGTTTAATTATTGTACAAATATTTAGAAATGTCTGTTTATGCTTTCCTATGAGATGGCCAAGCTGAATGCTATCATCAGGTTAGTTTCTGATTCTGTGCCTTAAGCTAGGGCATGAATGAATAATATTTCAAAGATGGCTTACTTTGGTGATTGACTAGAACAAAACTTGATACCAGCAAGATTTGAAGCATATGCTTTACCATGCTTATGTCTAATCAAGCATTAGAGGTAGATTAGATGTAATCATATTAAGGCAACACTACTTTACTATGAATTCAGGATTTAAAGATGCTGGTATATAATTTTTTATTTAAAAAAAATATTTTAGTGACTTCATTAGCCACGCCCCCCTTTTTTTTCACCACATGAAACCTACTGAAAATGTACTTGCTGGGTATCAAATTAAAGCTTTTTTTTATGTAGGAATCAAATATGACTATAAAATGCTTAAGTTAAGTGGAGCATCAAAAAAGGTCAAATATGAAGTTGCGTAAGGTTGAAATAGTAAGCACTGCCCTTGTTAATGATATCAGTATGGAAAGTTTAGATTTTTCAGGAGACTATCGTGATTTATCTCAAAATAATCTTTTTTTTTTTTCCCCCACAGAATGCAAGAATATGATCAGAAAATTAATTTGCATGTACTGTAGGTCGCTTTTAAGGTCAAATGACACATAATAACCATATAATGTAAACCACATGCTCTTTTCTAATAATGGAATGCTGCTTTCAAATATAAGTATGGTCAAATACGACACATAAATGGAACTTTCTGTACATGTGCATAAATACAAAGATAACTTTCAAAAGGCCCTTGTTTGTTTTGAATTCAGCAGTAGAATGGTTTCTGGAATTGTCTTAAGCTATTTTATTGCAGTTTGAATGGGTTTAAAGGTGCTTTGAGTAACAAGGTCAAATGACAGCAACACCTTATGTGGGTGAGGGTTAGATTTATTTTCTTGATTCTCTTTTTGAACTCTGTTCCATCCTTGATAATAATAAATTTACTTCTCATATTTCGGAGTATTCATAGTAATTCATTTGGTACTAGCTGCTTTATAGCATCATGAAAAATAGTCACCCTTGTCAGTGAATTTCGGTAAATGTTTTTTTTTCTTGGGTAATGTCATTTCTCTTTAATAATCTAATCGTTCCTGTTTATGGTAATAAGGAAAGTGCACTGAAAGTCTGTGCCAACATGTTCCTGGGCTACTTGCAGCTGTCGGTCAGATGGATTGCCATGCACTAACTACTGCTGGTGTAAAGTTGGTGAACAATGTGCTAAAAATCTTTAGTGGATATTGGTGAGGATGAATCAGCAATCTCAGATAATTCATATGAATAAGATATACAATTATAAGACTTGTGTTCAATTTTGAACTTACTTGGATGTCTTTTATGGTTTTATAAGAAAAGGGCTTTAATTTGATACCCAATATATGTTTATTTCTAAAAGTAGATTTTTTAGTACTTTTTTATGGCGGAAAAGTGGGTGTGGTTAATGACATCATTAAAAAATTGTTCAAGGTTGTCGAAGTGACACCTTTCAGAATCTGAAACAGCACCCTCTAACCTATCATTTCCAGCAAAATAATTGCTTTTGTATCCTAATTCAGTTATCCTGAGGTTCCATTGGACTATTAGTGGCAGATAAAGTTACTTTAATTATACTTAATTTACACTTTTAAAAATATATAATTGGAGAATCATATAGTTGGGTGAGTATTAAATTCTTTGGGGACAGGATTTTCATCTGCATTTTTATAAGACTGCATAAATTTTGTTTGCTAAGTACTATTTACTGAGTAACCATCACACTTGTTATCCTTATTTTCATTAAAAACCATGATAAGTCAGGTAATCTATGACTAGTTGATTGGTTAAAGTACACATCTGGAAACTTTAGTCATACAAAAAAGGAATAGCATAAATAAAGCACTCATACATATAACTGGATTATCCTACATACATATAAGTATATACATAGTGTTCACATACAAAAGTTAATTTTGAAAAATTATTTTTGTGAATTTTTACTTTTTGAGAAATGGGAAAGAAATATACTATTGAAGGATAGGAAATTTAAAATTAAAAAGAACTCTTGGTATATCCAAAAGTAAATAAAAAAAAAAAATTGTTCCATGAATAGGGTAGCATAGATTTAGATATTTTAATATCCTTTAATTAAAAGCAGTTATTTAGTAAACTTTAAAAAATATCTTGTAAACAATATTTTCATAATTTTTTGTGTTGATCTAGGGAAATTGGTAAAATTGGATATAGCTTTCCTTCAGTTGCCTCAATGTATATTTTTCAGTTCAGAGAAAAATCATTTTTTGAACATTTAAATCTTTTAACTATTGTAGTTAATAATTGTGCAAAAATGAAGTCCTTGAGATTTACAGTCTTTTAGAAGATAGCATTTAAACATGTTCTCAAATATACTGACGTATAGAATTTTTTGTTTTCTTCAGGTGTCGTTCCAAATCTAAAAGTCCAGCTGAAACCTTGGCTGTTGTGGCACCTTCTAAGCCAGTTATCATTAAACGGTATAGAAGATCAAGTCTTTCATCCAGTGAAGATTCCAAATCTGATTCTGATAGTGGCAAGTCTCCTGCAGCCCTTTCTACAGAGACTACTACTGCATCTTCCACAATTACGTCTTCCAAGGGCAAAGATAGCAGGTACATTTTTCAAATATTATGCAATATAAAAAAAAACTTTCATTGTTTACAATATAGCATGAAATTAAATTCATCTTTAAATTTGACTTACTCAGTTCAATTATATTTTGCAATTTCCTACTTATTCAAGTGATTTTGCAAAAATGATTGTCACCATTAATATATCTTTGTATTAGATTTTTAACACATTTCTTTGAAGCTGTTGACTCCTGAGTTACACTAAAGATAAACACTCTTGAGTAATTTATTAAAATTGCTCTCTAATCTTAGAATCTTTGTTTATAGTATTTTGATATTTATGTAATGTCTTAGATATTCATTTGTGTGTCAATTGGTAATTTATCGTTTTAAATAATGTAAATGAAAGATTGGTTTGAATTAAATCTTTACAATCACCTCTGCCATAGTTGAACTGGTAAGAGACTTTTCTAGT
The DNA here is from genome assembly GCA_006491835.1 of Architeuthis dux. Classification (NCBI taxonomy): domain Eukaryota; kingdom Metazoa; phylum Mollusca; class Cephalopoda; order Oegopsida; family Architeuthidae; genus Architeuthis; species Architeuthis dux. The sequence continues at coordinate 443,481 of VCCN01004697.1, forward strand.
TTTAGATATTCCTATGGTTGTAGGCTCAAATCTCGTCAATAACTTTTTGAATATATAAATTATGAAATTAAACAGCTAGTTTCTACTGGAATTATATTTAACCGTAAAGTCAGACAAAAAATATAATTGTACAAAAGTGTCTAAAAAATACTTGATTGTTTAAAAATAGTAGAGCTGTTTGAAGTTCAATGGTAAGTTTTGTTTCACAATGAATTTATGTTGATTTAGTTGTGATTGAATTATTGAAATAATTTGATAGGTTTCTGATTTAAATCAGATAATCAGAAAATATTTGAACTTCAAACAGTTGTACTGTGTGTTCCGAAAAAATATGTACAATGAAAATTTAGAATAACTTTTTATTGCATTGGGATTTTAACTGTAGAAACTACAGATGCACTAAAACTTTTTATGCTTCAGTTGTGTGACCACGCAAATGATTTGAAAAAGCTTGGTTCCTGCTGGTTACTGAGCAGGCACCAACCTGCGCTGACTGTTTCGACTAGCGTACAAGTTTTTTCAAATAGTTCCTACAGTTAAAATTTCAGTGCAATAAAAAGTTATTCTACATTTTTATTGTGCATATTTTTTGGGAACATTTTGTATTCTTTGCCCCCTTATCACGACTTGTCTTCCAACGTTCCCTTGCCTTCTAGCCCCCAACCCATCACCCCAAGTCTCCCAGTGCTTCCAAGGGGGTGGTAGCACCTACTTTGGGAATTGCTGTTGTAAAGGATTAAAAATATTTGCATAAAGGAAATAATAAAATAAGTTTCAAATTCAGTACTCATTTGAAATTGAGATAATTTCTCTTTTTTTCTAAATTTAAAAAAAAAAATTAATTTTGACTTTAATGGATTCTTTCTTTGAGTCTGAATTGTAATTGCTTGTTGCCTTTTATTTTCAGAGTTCCTGCACCAAATGTGTTGGGTAAAGCCACTCTAGAATCTCAAGTCAGTAAGCTCCTCTTTTTATATACTTCTTTTCATGTTGTTCAATTTCCATATGATGTCAAGAGTATTACTTCTACTACTACTGAACTTGCTTGCAATAGTTGCTTCTGATCATATCCCATAAAAGCCTGCCATGACCTATAGCACATTTTTCTTCTTTGTATATATGAATTTGTGTCCTGGGGATGCCTAAAATTAAAGATTTAATTAGTTATATTTCTTTATGTAAATATGAAATTTTTAAAATTCTTAAATTATTGGTTTGTGGGTTGAAATTGTTAATGAGTTGAGATACTTTTCACAGCTTAGATTATTTATATTTGAAAATAGCATCAATCATGTGAAAATCATTTAGTTAGGCTTACCTTTTTTCATAACCTCAATTAGTTTGTATGGATTTTTATTCTCTGATACTTTCCAAGTTTGTATAAAAGATTATGTGCACTTCATTTAGTTGAAATTAGGATTATTTTCATGTTTTTGAAAATTATTTAGTGTTTTCGATGCAATGTTCTTGCATAGCTTGTCAAAAGATTAGGTATTTTCTAGTGATGTACTGGAATATCAATCTGGTCGGATATCCATATTCACAAAAATTTGATATCCGAATCCATCAGATTCCAAATTAAAAAATTTAGATCCACGTCTGTTAAAAAATGTTGTGTCGCTAAAATTTGAAACTGGTGCCAGTGATAATTCTTTGTGAATCCGGTGCCAGATATTCTGCTGAATTGATATTCCGGTACATCAATAGTATTTTCTCTGTCCATTTTGGTAGTCTTGTCTATAGGTATTGTTAGTTTAAAATATTACTAATTTTATTTGTTCTTCTTTATAAATTTGAATTTATTTATTTGGAATTAACGTTTTTAGATATCTCTCTAATTGTTTTTGATTAACTACTTCGGCCTTATTCTTATCAGAATATTTTCAACATGATCTCTGGTCATCTTTGAGTACTTATCATGAATCAATCCAAGGGCTGATGTTTGATATGAAAGAGTTCTATACTCTTGTATCTTTTAATAACAAAATGACACAAAGTTACCAAATAATCATGAAACAGATTGGATTTAAATAACTCTTAATGGCACTTTTGTGTTACAAAAGCAACTGATTACATATTAAACACAATAAAACATTCTTATTGTCTAACATCATTTTGAACAGAAAGGGATTAATGAAGGTTTTAGTTTCAATTCAGAACTAGTCTTTGAGTTATAAATGGCAATATTATAGAATCTGGAAATGGTAGAAGAAAACAGGTGATTAGAGTAAGTAAAGAAGAAAAATGAATACCAATTTACATACATGCATATACACCCACATTTTTAATTTTTAGCATTAACATTATTGAACAACATTTTTACCATTTTTTTCTATCTTCTGCCGTCTTTCCAGCACCTTTATAATTCCATCTTCCTAGAGCTTTTTATCTTTCTCTGCAAAGAACTGCTCTTGGTGCCTTTAGCAGTCTTCCAGGGAATTGAATTTTTTTTTTTCATTAAGAGAATTCTATAAAGACCAAAAATGCAATATCTAGTAAATACGGTGGAGGAGATAAACTTGCTAGCCAAGCTGTAACAATTTTTGCCTGGTCACCAAAGAAACACAAGATCTAGCATTACCCTGATGGAACATTATGCTTTAATTGGCAGCAGTTCTTGTTCAGATCTATCGTTTGCTTCTCTGGAAGGAGCTCATTGTAGAAAACTCACTTTCAACCTCATCATATACACAGCATCACCTTCTTTGGATGAAGACTGGATTTTGGTACGGTTGATGGTGGTTTATTTTGATCTCTTCTTTCCATATTGTTGTAAAGTAAAAGTATCCATTTTTCATTGCCCATCAATTTAAAATGGAAAAACATGGAAATATGGTAGTTTTTTTTCTTCCGCTTAACTTATGTTAAAGCCACGCACCAAAGCAACTAACTGGTGCAAATGAATTTCAACACCTGATTTGGATATTTTGACTAGGTTTTCTATCTCCCGTGTCATATAATGTTGATTATTCTTGAGTAATGTCTTGATTTGATTGCTATCAACCTCAACTGATCTACTGACTGTGTAGCATCGTTCAATAAGAAATCTCCAGTACAAAACTTCACAAGACACATTTAACCTTTCAGAGTATCTTCTCCACAGATCTTTTTTTGAATCTTTAAAATAAAAAAGTATAATATGCCAAAAATGTTGTTTATTTTTTTCTATCTTCGATGTTGGAATCAATAAACAAGAATGCTTGTGTGAAAAATACTTATATGAATGAATAGCTTGGATATCCCACAGCAGTAGGACCATAGATGGTAGGGCCTGTGAGCAGAATAACCCTTCAGCGGAGTGAGCAGTGAAGTTTTACAGTGAAGCACTATTTGCCGACACCACACTTTAAACCAAGGGTTTGCATCCTATGAACTACCGGATGCTAGAGCTAGCTGTGTGAGTCTGCCGCCCCTTTGCTGGCTCTATTGACGTAGGTGGATCTTCTAGAGACTTGGATATACTTTTGGATAAGGAGTTTACCATTTTATGACCACTGGCCAACTGACTATCCGTTCCATTCCAGTGTCATTCTTCTCTCCCTCCCCTTAAAGCATTCTTTTTTCTTTTTTTAAATAAACTGATATTAGGTTTCATTTTTTCTTTTCACAAATAAAACAATCAAGATACAAATAAAAAGTGTGTGTATATATAATGTGTATATATGTAATGTGTGTGTGTATATATATATATGTGTATGTATATTATAGTCGTGGTAGTAGTATTATAAAAAATACAAGTCATAAGAAATTGTTGAAAATATTTAATTTGAGTGCTCTACATATGAAAAAGTTAGTTTTACAACTAACACTATCCTATGGCGCTAATATTCCATATTGAAACCAAAATGTTGGAAGCTGACAACGTTCGTTTTGCTGAACAAATTTCTAGATCTGAAAAAGGAAGAAAAAAAAATCATTCAGTTGTTGATTTGACAAGACTGCAAAAAGCAGCGAAACAAATGTCAGCTCCAACATTTTGGTTTCAATATATTGTTATATATGTATATGTTGTATATAGGTATATGGTGTATGTATGTGTATATGGTGTATGTAATGTATGTGTGTG
>VCCN01004697.1:447646-459547 GCA_006491835.1 Architeuthis dux
ATGTATGCATATATATGTGTATATGTATGCATATATATGTGTTTATGTATGCATATATATATGTATCTATATATATATGTATGCATACAGATATATAATGAAAACACTCTAACAGGCCTACATCTTCATATAATACTAAAAAACATCACATGCATAGATTTTCTCGCAACAAAGATCCCCCCGCACACACAAACAGGCTAACATCCTCACATGATATTAACAACATACCAAACCTCAGTGTTCTCACACACATTCACAGGATACATGGAATGTAGACTGAGGTCACCCAATGCCAAACTACTGATAAAATCTAGCAACAAGTGGGGTGTGTTTATCCCACTGCTATACTGTTGATGCAGTCTGGTGGCACAAATACACATACCACACACACGCAGGAAAAAATTTGCTTTGGACTGTTAGCATTCATTATGTCTGATACCCTTTATCATTTTGTACACAATAACATATTGTCATATCCTATGTTAGAAGCTGTCAACATAGGTTTCTTCCGTTTTTAAGCTGTCTTCTGCATGCATCATGCATATAGACCGCATCAATGAAGCCAATCAAAATACCCCCCCCCCCTTCCCCCACTGGTTTTTAGGGAGGGGGTTTCTATTTACAATGTAAGTTAATGCTAAATTGGTCCCTAGTTTGTGTCTGGCTGCATTCATATGTTTGTTGAAAATTCAGACATTTTAGTGATCCAACAAAAGGCAAGAGAAATAAATTCATTGATCACCCCTTTTTCTAATTTTTTAATTGATCACCCCCCAACATGGCATGCTGCCAAAAGGTGTTGGTCACGTAATGTTTTCTGTTGTGTGGCTAACCAGGCTTGTTTATTAATTAGTATATTACAACATAAAAATTCACTTGCTGCCGTTTTTGAAACAAGTGCCTCGATTGAAACAACAAAATCTGTTCTTTCTCTGACAGTGACTTTTGGTTGGAATCTTAAGTTAGAATCCCAATTGTGATTGATAGAAAAAAGTAAAATTACCTATTTTGTTTTATACTTGCATGTACATCTATGCATACTATTTGTAATAGGGATATATTTTAGCCATAGGACATTTAATTTTTGATGCTGTAGGAAATCTTTATGTACAGTGAAATATTGAAGTCAGTGCACTCATGAAAACAAATAGGCACTTGGTAGAGCTCATTCCTCCTAAAATTTAAGTAACTGTTACAATTTTTCTAGCTTTGACAATTCTTTTAAATTAAAATAATTATTATATAAGTAATGATAAATCTGAAGAATCTAGAGGTTTATTATTCTTCATTTCCAATCCGTGTTGCTTACTGACTGCCATAAATTGATGGTCTGAGAGTTGCGATTGGAAGCAACTGAAATGAGGATGAAGGGAGTACTAGTTGAAAAATGAATAATAATTGACTGCTTAATCTGAAAGATTCAAAAAGTCTGGATGTTTATTCCAAGTTCTAGGCAGGTTATGTCTGAAATAACAAGCCCATGTTGGAGGTGGAGAAAAACTGATTTCAAATTAGATATCTAATAGAAATGAAACCAAGGTAAAATAAATTTCATCTAATGAATAGAAAGATTAACACTGAAGTTGCTGCTGAAAACTATATTTCTATACTGGCTATATTTTTATTTCCATACCCATTATTAGTATGTATCTACTTGTGTATTTGCTATTATGCTAACATTAGCAAGGTTTTCCTTATATAAGGTCAAGTAGTTCTAACCATTAGCTGTAAGTAATTGTAGTTAATGCACTGCAACAGTAAGTTTATATACGAAAAGAGAAATGAAACAGATTATTAAAAGGCTGTTTCTTGAAATGTTATAAAGAATGGTATTACGAGAGCTGAAATCATCTTTTTAAGTATTAACTTAGGCTCCAAAATCTGTCAAGTAATTACTGCAGCAAACAAAGTTGGAGAGGTATATGTATTTTTTTTTCTTCATATTTTCCATGAAACTACGGAAGAACTGATTGAATTTTGGGGCTAATCCATGCACAATTACCTCCCCTACATCGTAGTTATATATCCACACCACATAATATTGCTGAAATTTCATATCTGTTCACACGATATCTCCAAAAGTCTTCAATTAAATTTTGTGGGAGGGTGGGCAGTGAGTTACAGAGGGAGTGATTAAATTTTGAGGTGGATCCATGTACAATTACATCCCCTGACAATGGCATTGGCAGAGGTATGCGCTCTCTGAGTGCAATATGAAATAATCTCCTTTCTATACTGTTTATATGCAAGGCTTCAATCCATCCCTGCTATTGAACAAGTTGTTTAATATTGAAATATTTCTTAAAAAATGTATATTGTCATACCTTTTCTTTTTACATTATTTAAAATTAACACTGGGAACTTTTATAATTTTTTTTCACCTGTTCTGTGATGAAATGTACAACAGGTTAGTAAGGTCAATTACACATGGAGAATAATTATTTACTAAACTTATGAGTAACTAATCCAATTCAAATTTTTTGTTTTGGAAGATTCTTTTCTCGAAATTAAACCATGTGATCAATTCTATAGAATCTGCAGACTTATTTGCCTTCATGAACTTTAGGAATAAGTGAACAGTTTGATAGCCTATACAAAGTTCACTACGATAGAAAATAGAATTTCAGTAGTCATCTATTTACACTTCAATTGCTGCTTCTAGAATACATTTGAACCAACTTTTCTATTATACGGTTTGAATTGTTGCATTTAGTCATAATTTCCAGGTAATTTTCATATTTTTTGTTTTGTTACATCTTTTGGCGTTTTGACTCTGGTATGATGTGATCATCTTGTCATAAAAACAAAGTATGTTGGCCACAAGAAACCCATCTCGCAATTATAGACATTTTGTTTTATTTTGTCATTTCATTTTCAAAACCTGAGAAATTGGTCTTTTTCTAAGAGCTGATGAAAGTTTTGAAAAATATAACTAATTCTGATTCTGGTTGGCTATGTCTTCTAAGATGTTAAAATACATATAGAATTTTTTTCCTTGGCTTTACAATTGTCATATCCTATTTTGAAAATACTGGATTATGAAACCCTTTGTAAATGTTCAAGTGTCTTCAATTGGTTATGGACAACCTAACAATTCAAGAAGATCTGATACAGTTTCCTTCTCTTGCTGAAACAAGTGCTTTGATGAAAACAAAATTTCAATAATAGTACAAATATCAAACTAGATGGTAAGTATGTTGTTCCTGCATGGTGCAAACTATCACCCTTTCCCCATTCTTCTCCCAATAACAATTATTATTTATGAGGGTTTTTTCTTTCAGACTTCCACTTCATCATTAACACCGAAGGAAAGATTGCGTCGACGAATGCAGGCTGCATTAAACCGACAATGTGAGTATAAATTCTGTTTTCGTCTTTTGAAGATTTGTATATGCTTAAAATAAAGAAAGTGAACGACCAAAAACTGGCAGTTTAGACTAATTTCTACAGTAAATGCAATCTACTTATTGATATGCATGTGAGTGATATTGGCAGACAAATACTATGTATACAATCCTTGAATATGCTTGGAAAAGAGAAAATTACAAGGAACATACCTTTTCAGTCTACAAGGTGTTATCAAGAATTACATACAAATCATTCAGAACATGCAATAATTAGATTACATTAAAATACAAACAAGATAAAGATAGCAAAAGGAGTAAGACAAAGGGATACAATATCACCTAAACTATTACAGCAAGCCTTGAAAGCATCTTTCGGAAAACACACAGGGTGGGAATGGGAATAAACATAGACAGAGAATATTTGTTTAAATATTCTCCGTTTATGTTTATTTACTTTAGATTCATGGATGACATTTCCATGATGTGAGAAGAATTACAAAACATGTTGACTGATCTAAATAGGAAATGTAGGCTTAAAGATGAACAGAACAAAGAAAAAGGTAACGTTCAACGGTAAAGTCCCTAAAAAGACCATAAGAATAGTGGGCAAAGCTCTACAGGAGGTTGTCAAATACATTTACCTAGAACAGGTAATAAAACAATGCATAACGATTGGTTGGAAATCATTTGGTATGAATAGACATTGAAGAGCGCCTTGCCAATGTGCTTAAAGCGTAAAGTATACAATGGTTGCATAATACCAGCTATGACGTACGGATGTGAAATATGGAAATTAACTAAACAAACTGAAAACCAGCTTAGAATCGCTCAGAGAGCCATGAAAAGAGCAATGCTAGGTATAACTCTAAGAGATAGAAAAAGATCAACATGGAAAAGAACATCAGTCAGCAAATACTTCTACTTCTTGACACGGTCAGATTGTCACTGCTCATGCAAAAAGGAATCCAAAATGAAGAAAACCTTCAACAGGTCTGCCTAAACAGAAAATACTGGAGAAAAGGGTATTCTCTGTTTGGTGGAATTCCAAGAGATATCATTATGAATTACTGGCAACTGGACAAACTTACTGCAAAAGGCTACAGTCAGCAGTTGGCTTGTTTGCATTGGCAGATAAAAGACCTTTTTTTTTTTTTACTCTTGGTATGGAAGTTGACCATATGATTTTGCTGCATGGCAACATCTGTCCTCATGTTGCAAATGTGATGCAGCAAACAATCATGGAGCTGGGATGGGAAGTTTCTCTAAATGCAGCATATTTTCTGGCCCTATTTCCTTCAGACTATCACTTGTTTTGATCCATGCAACATTCCTTGTCTGGTAAACAGTTCCAACAAGTTTATTGAAAAATTCCCTGAATCAAAACCAGAAAATGGCATTATGGTCATAGAAAGCTGTAAAGTAAATACAGGAAAACCTGGTACCGCATGCAAGATACGTTCCAGGTAAAAAGCCTGCAGTAGGGGGAATGCTAACAATTAGTAGAAAACTGAGATGACAATTTTTTTATGTATAACTGAGATAATAATTTTTTTATGTATAACTGAGATAATGTTATGCATTATTGAATTCCATCTTAATTTTGACAAAAACTTTAATGTTAAAAATTTCAGGTGAATTAAACATAAAAACTTTATTTTGCTGTCAAGAAACCTGTACATAGACTTAAGTTATGTAAACAGTAACCAAGTCAGTCAGTTGCCTACTCCCAGCAGGTAACATTATTGGTCCTCCTTCATAACTCAGCCAGAGCCTGCTTACGTCAGGATCCAAGTCTTACCAGAGAGCCTGTTTATGTGGGGATCCAAGTCTTATCCAGAGAGCCTGCTCCCCGATAGGAACCTGTCTACCAGTCCTGTCTGTCCACCTGCTACCGAGAAAGCTTTTAATTCTTTCACATGAAGGTAGATGCACTGGAAACCAGTGAAGAGGGGAACAGAAGCCTAGGACGGGAATAACCAATTGGATATCAATCATTTTTGGTCCACTCCAAGGATGTTTTTAATTGTCTGAAAACGGGAACGAGACCCGGTGGTCAGGGCAGTGTTGCCTAATAACAGTGAATTAAGAAGTTAAGATACTGTCTCTCTCTAAGTGAAGCACAGACTGTGTGCCTTACAAAGCACCAGTGTGCCATAGCCAGTATCAGAACAAATATTTGTGCTAGTATGGCGTGTGGTACCAGGCTTTCCTCTACTTTGATGACTGAATAATGATATGAAATTATATGAATAAAAGATTTTGTCAAAGAAATACTGGAATATTTTGCATCAACCTATTATATTTTAAATAATTCTTTTTAAAAATTAAAATGTTACATTTGGCAGTACAATCCTAGGAATTGTTGGGACATCTAATTCACAAAAATAACTTTTCTGTTGACTAATAAGGCACGTTTTCTTTCATATGCCTAATTCATTGTTAAATTGTTAAATCCTACACAGAAGCATATTGATCAGTCTTTTTGGCACTTGCAGCTGCATACAATACACCTTGGCAGTGATAGTCTTGTCCAGATGAAACAGTTCCCAATAAACAATGCCTCACTCATAAAGCATGATCTTTGATTCAACTTTGGTTTTGGCTTGGCTATGGTCATGGCACTCTTGTATGTTTGTTTGCATCACTTTTCATTACCACTGATGGTGGTGTTCAGCCATTACATGCATATGCTCCAGAAGGAAAATCAAAGATATGTATGTGTTCAAATGGTGGTTTTACTTGTCACTCACCAGTGGATGTGGCACCTGATTTCTGAGTTTAGAGATATTACTGATTGCAGCAATGAATTTGGGTGAGTGTGGTTAAAATGCTGCTTAATTTCTTGGCTGATTAACTGTGGATTCGCTCAATCCACCCTCAACCAGCCCCAGTGGTCATCTAATGGTTGATATTTCCTTCTCCAAATACTGTGGTTGACTTGGTGCATTCATTTGGCTGAACTGCCTTTTTTTTCTCTTTTAAAAAGTGAAAGTGATGATTGTAAAGGCAAACAGGTACTTTCAGTTGAATTGAAAAGTTTGCAAACATTCTATAACAAAACTTTAGGTTGCTCTTAGATACAATAAATATAAATTTAAAAAATTAAATTTAAAGAATTTTTAAATGAAAATATGAAAATGTTTATAAAATTTCATTTGTGCTTTCTAAATCTGGCATTTGCAGGACCTTGGTGCCAGACTATAATGGCATTTTTAAACCCCTGTTCAGTGGTTTTTAGTGCCCAAGTATCTTTAAAATCCACTTATTCTATTAATATAAATATGTGCCTGAAATGTGTATAAGCATCACCTGCACTTATTATCATTTACTTGTCGCTTGGAAAGCTTAGTGAATGTTAAATAATTAGTGAACATGCATGCACACGTGCACAGCTATACATACTAAGAAACTTTAGTGCTGGTATTCACTAATAGCCAAATTTGCCTGGATAAAAGTTTTGCTTGTTAGTGAGGAAAAAGTTTTCATGCATAATTTTATAATTTAATTTATTTTTTCTACCACAGACAAAGCAGACAAAAAGGCTGAACTTCAGAAATTGGAACGAGTTGAACAAGAACGACAAGTAAGGCGGTCTTTTTTTTTTCTTCCTTCAATGAAATGTATTAGCCAATTGTTTAGAGCCAGCTGGTGTGAAATTCTACCCATATTTTGGAGATATGCATCTCTATTCAACTTATGTTCAATTAAAGTACAAGAACATTTTTGTCTCTACAAATAAAAATTTCCAAATTTTATTTTAGAAGAATGCAAACTATTTTTTCTCTTTTTCTTTTTACTTAGACCATGAAAACATTTTTCTCTAAAAATATGCATGTATGCACATAGTTAAAGTGCAGAACAAAGCTCAGAATTTATATACATTGCTTTTCCTTCTTCAGCTTTTGTAGAATCAGTCAAATATTTTTGGTAAATTAGGCCAATACAACCCCTAGCAAAGATTATGGAATCACCACACTTAGAGGATGTTCATCTAGCTCAGGGATCGGCAACTGTTTTGCCTCTTTGCTTATTAATGAGGGCGCGTAGGGCCAGATAAATGCCATAACAAATTAAATATATCTAGTTATATTTTGCTTCATACCAATGAAACATCCCATAAATATGTGTCTGACTATAGAAGGCATGTTAACAAAATCATTTGTGCTTAACCGAGAATGCCATTTAGTAAGAATGCAATTTATTTCAATCAAGGCAGTCAAAATCCCTTTGAGGGCTGGTTCTGGCCCGCGGGCTGTATGTTGCCTATCCTATATCTAGCTTTTTACCTTCACAGCAAATAAACAAATCACAGATATGACACAAAACAATTTGTTTAATATCTGAACATTCTGACTTCATGAAATATACAATTGTAATTTGAAGTTTGCAATTTTGGAAAGCTTATTTAATGTAGATTGAGAAAAAAAAAATATGGTTACAATTTTTTTTATCCCATCTTGATCACATGACTAATGTGTAATTTACAGACTGGTCTGTAAATTACTAAGAATATTTATATCTCAGCAGCCAAAGCTGCAAGACATAAAATTTGGTATAGTAGTATTTATCTATGCTTTGAAACATTTTTTTACTACGTACTTAGCTCTTTTCTCAGTATATATGAATGAATGCCTTGGTCGAAATAAGGTTTTGAAGATGGCAGCTCAACTAGCTATTTCAACTTTTGCAACAAAAGATAGATGGGAAATTGATCAATGAACTTGGTGATTTGAACCTATTTTCTGCTATAGAATAGTTTGATGCAACATTTGCAAATCAAGGGAAGTTTTTGAGAAACTTGATGCATTTAGTGCAAATTATGTTGTTTTTCGTAAGAGCCACTCGCCAAGGATTGTGGGAATTGCACTTGGCCTCTCTAGATATGTTCAAAAAGTTTTTTTCTCCCACGATCAGATTCATTATGCATGTCTTACTCCAGTTTACTTGCCTGAAATGTATGCTTTACAAGACAACGATATTAAATCTTGGGATTTCCTGACGGAAGTTAACTTTTCAGTGAACAAAAATCAAGCACCATTTTCATGCATTAGAGCAAGGAAACAAGAAAATGAAAGTTTTGGGTGGAATTCGGGGCATTGCTAATAAAAGTCAGACACTTGAAAATCATTTCATTGTTTCGACAATCTTGAATAATATCACAGAAATATTTTGCAATAAATTTGGTTTACAGAAGACTGAAAGCTTCATGGTTCAACTAATATGCAATACATAAATAATGTAAATAAATTGATTGAGATCTACAACAATCACAATGTTAACTTTGGTCCCTCCTTGGATGTCTTTAACATTGTGACAAAAGTTGTTTTACCAGCAAACAATGCAAATCTGTTTCTGTCCTATGAAGAAGTCAGAAGAGACATGTATAATACATTCAAATTAGAAAGAGCAGAATCTGTTTGGGACCCACTGATGAAGAAAAAATTGCCCACGTTTTCTGAAACAGCAGTCATTCAAAATGAAGATCGATGATAAGGTTGTACAACTGAAAGAAGAGAAACAGTAAATTATCTTTAAAAAAATACAAACTATTCACGTGACTTGATTTATTATGGTACAAATGATGTTCTCTTATAGATGAATACTACTATACCAAGTTTCATTGCATCTTTGGCTGCAAAGATATAAGCCTTTTTAGTAATTTACACACCAGTCTGTAAAATACACACTAGTTGCGTGATCAAGATAGGATTAAAAAAAAAAGTGTAACCATATTTTTTCTCAATCTGCATTAGATAAACCTTCCAAAAGGACAGACAAACAGTGAATAGTTTACTCCCTAAATTAGGTGAGTATTGTTGTTGTTACGGTAGAAAAACAGTCAGCACCAGCCTCTGACTTGGACTGGAGTTTGACAATTATTTTCTAGAGACACGGATACATTTATTCTTGTATATCAATCAGAACACAATTCTGATCTCTACTGAAAAGAAATAGCATTTACTGTTTCAAATATCAAATCACTAAATACTGATCAGAAGTGTTATGAAGTTTTGAGTGGTTTTTGTGCTGTTATATATTGTTATAAAGATTTTCCTTTCTGAATGAAACAGGACCGTGAAGAGGAGCTACGCTCCAGGGTTATGGAAATGCGTCGACGGGAAAGGGAAAGACGACACCGTGAATTGGAGGAAATGGAACGTGATCGCCACTCTCAGAAATACAGCAATTCATCTGATAGTGACAACTGGAGCCAATCTCGATCTCCAGAGTACCACTCAAGACGGTAAGTAAATGAATATGACTTTGGGAATAGGTCTTGAAGAATAACTGGAGTATTAGTAAAATGTTAATTACTTTTATATGAACCAAAAATGAGATCAAACTGGTTAATTTTTATAGAAGCAATAAATTTATTTCCCTGAAATAGTCTATTGACTGTTCTTGTACTGTCTTAATTTTAATTAAAATGTGTGATTTGATATTCCTGTATATTGTTTTTGTATTTGAATTTTGTTTTCAAATTATTATTTTATATTTAAAAAAATTTTTTTTAAGGTCCCGTTCATATTCACCAAGACGGTCACGGTCACGGTCACGGTCACGCTCCCGTTCTAGAGATCGTGGCCTAGTTGACTACTGAGGATGTGAAGAAGGAAAATGATTGTTTTGTGGGCCATGGAGCAGATAGTCTTGTGCAATTGTGCCTCTTTCATGGAAGCAATGGCACTCTGATGAATGCGGCTGGAAAATCTTTGAAGCTACGCGTGTTTGAGCAATAAGATTTTGTTAGCTCTTACACAATGGAGTTTATTTGAAGAAATTCAATGAACAAGTGATTGACTATTGTCTGTTGATTATTCATTCTGATGAACCAATGGAAACTGCACAAAAAGGTTTCAGACTTTGTGTAAAGTTAGTTATTTGAATTACACTGAAGTTCATTATCTCTGCCTCACAACAAAAAGGAAAATCTTTTTCTAAAGATGCTTATCTTATTTAACACCCCCCTCCCCTGAAAAGGTTATAAACATTCTATTTGATATCTTTTTTTTAAATGCATTATGGGTTGTACAAGCTGAAATTCTCAAAACAGACATAAATGTCAGGATAAAATGCTTTCTTTAGAAAAACATTTTATTCAGCAAATGTTTTTCTCAAGGAAGAATTTTATCGGTTGCACTGGATTCTAATTAAAAAAAGAAGCCAAATCAGTGTAATTGATATTCAATAAAATGTTGCTACAAAAAAACATCCGACAGTTGATTTTTTTAAATGTAAAATTTCTTTGTTGTTCTTATAGAAAAGAAAATGTCATTGCAAACTGCATATCCTTGCCTTTTCTCTTTTCATTCTATCCTTTTATTTTGTTTGCATTTTGACAGCAAAAAAGAAAATACTTTAACATTAAAAAGTGGAGTGATTAAAAACTACTTTTTTGTTTCAATTTCAAAGATTATTAAGAAAAATTTGACTGGATGAGTAAACATTACTAAGTAAAATAAAAATCATAAATCCAGCTTTTTCATTTCAGTAATTTGTTTTTTTTCTGAATGGAGCAAAATATTTTGTTCCAGTGATGATTATCCACAGCACATGATCAGCTATAGAAATTCAGTTTGGCTCTTCTGAAGATCAATATCATTTCTTTTCTGGTTCCTTATTGTTGCATTAATGTAGATTATTCTAATGTGACCTCTTAAAATATATTTCAAATAAATCTCCTTTACTGCTTCCTGATTAGGATTAACATGTTCAGTGCCAAAGGACGTTAATGTTTTCGCTACTTTACCTGTTAAGCATCAAACAATGTTAATTAAAGTCCTCCTCTTTGAAGTTCATGCCTTGTCTTCATTTTGTCTTCTACTTCTTCTGTGATTTCCAGCCATGCTATTTAGTCTCTCATTGTTCTATTCTTGGCCTACTCAATGATAATCTGGTAGCTGATGAAGTAGCCGAGATTTTTGTGGATTCTGATTCCGAGTTGGATGTGAATGTAAGGAATCACAAAAAAAACAAAAACATTGTCACTGTAGATGATAACAAAACTTAATAATTAAATGCTGAGGTTTTAACATTAGCTTATATGACACAATTTGTTCACTTTTAAAATTGTGCATTATTGAAGTTCATAACTCTCTCCACCCTCCAGTATTGCATACATAATTTTGAGGGATTCTTTTTTTCATTATAATACTGAATTAGCATTAACTTTCCTAAGCTAATCACTCATGACAGACTCTGAATTGCATTTGATATTTTATGATTTACACATATTGGCCCAAGTACTTGTTGAAAGTTTCATTAATATTCATGATGTGAAAGACTTGTCAATTAAAATCTCAGAGAAAAATCTAGAAATTAAGCAAGATTGATAAAGTAGCTATGGCTTCAGCCATCCCTGCTTGGGCTTCACATATCACACTACTTGACCTGTTCAATCTGTGAAATAAAGCGGCGACAAGCACCCTAAGTGGTGTCACTCATTTCACCCTTAGTTGGGGATAGAGATGGGTATATGCCTGAAAGTCATGCCACAGATGCAAGTGTGGGTGGGGAGAGGAAGTTTGCACTTATACTAAGTACCCCCCCCCCC
>VCCN01004697.1:469176-486110 GCA_006491835.1 Architeuthis dux
TGTGTATATGTATATATATATATGTGTATATGTATATATATAAAAACCATTTCCATCACTGCATTTGTAAATGGATTTATTTGAGATCGGTTGCTGCTTTGAAGAGTTTGTCGATTGTTAAAAAGTCCAGTTGCTACATTTGTGAGCATATATAAATTAGAATGATTGATAAACCTCAAGATCTCTACCGCTATTCTTGAACTATACGCACACGTATTGAAGTAGCTATGAGCGTGTTGGGTCTAAAGCCGATAATATATTTCCAATTGCTTACGTGACCTTACAGAGGTTGAGTGATGAAAGGAACTTTAGGTAAACAAATAAAGTCGTTCGAAAGATCGAATTCCTATAGAGCAGATAAGTGTAGACTTGAAGAAATGACTGACAAATCTACACCGAGAAGTAAGAAGAATGTCCGTGTATGAGCGCGTAAAATAAAAGATGAATAGGGATGGAAATCTTTGGAGACCCCGAATTGCTCAGATGATTATGTACAGTTTCCTTGGATACCGGTCTTATGTTAACTCAATTTACCCAGCGTCCATACAAAATGTTTTGATTAAGGGAGGAAAGACTTTTTAATGGAATTCATAGCAATAGTGAAGTTGGACCTTAACGATTGGATAATGCGAAATTTCCACGAACTAGAAACATTGTACGAGTGGAGGAGGGTTTGGTAGATTTCTGGCAAAGAATTTAGACGGAATTCCAATCGACAACCGTGTCATATTAATCACAGTTGTTTGAAGCTGATTTGCTCTAAATGTTCACATCGTAAATTTGAACTATACGGGTATTTTTTTAGGGGTGGGATGAGAAGAAAAAAAGCAAATATTTTAGGATCTTATAAAGACCCTTTTCTCGGAAGCAATAAAGAAATTTGTTTTGGTTGATAAAGAAAGATTCTTGCACTTGCACGTTCGTTTAAATCAGTGGTCCCCAACCCTATACCCGCGGTTGGCTACAGACTGACTATCATTATTTTGTTACAATTACATATTTTAAATCTTTGGGCGCACAGCTTTTCCCACCATGTTTTCCCTGATAGGGAGTAACCCTCTTTTTTATGCCATGGCAAATTTGCAGAATTAAAATCTGTTCAAACAACATATGGAAAAAGAAAGACAAACATATTTAAATATGATTCTTATACTTATGTTGCAAAGTGTATCGACTTCGTGTATTGCAGACTATCGGTGTGTTGTGCAGTGTCATTGACAGTACGCAACACACCGGGAGGACGACAGTGAAGTGACGACAAAGAATAGAAGGAGAGGATAAAGCGAAAGACAAAGAAAAGAATAAGAGATAAAGAGAATGATGGAAGGTAGCAGAAAATTAACGGAAGATCTGCAGCTAACTGTGGCACAACCTTTCATTGAATGACGTTTCATCAAAAATGCAAAATACACACACACACATGCACGTGCGTATGTGGTATGTCTGAATAAGTGTGTATCTGCGTATGTGTATGTTTGTGGCGTGTATGCGTATGTGTGTATTTGCATTTTCGATTAGAGCAGCACCTTTGCAACATCGTCTTTTCAATGCTTTACCAGAAGATACTGAAAATAAACAATCTGACCTTATTTTACATACAGGAGTAAAGGATTTGTAAGCCTAATTGAAGAGATAAAAATGTTTCTCCAATCCAGAAATCAAAACTTTGATCAACTATGCGACTCACAGACATCACAGAAAAATTAAATTCTTTAAACTTGGAGCTTCAGGGAAATAAATAGCTAGACTGATAGGCTCTATAAATTCATTTAAAGCAAAATTTGTTTTATGGATTTCTCACCTGAAATAAATCTTTCACACATTTCTCAAATATGAAGAAAATGACACCATTTGTAATCCACCATCAATTGCTTCAGGAGCAGTTCGAAAAAACTATCATGGCACCAATGATCACATTTGTATTAAATCCTTTAAATAAAAGGATTGTGAACATTGGCTCCATGATAGTTTTTGTCAATGGCAGACTCATTCAAGTAAAAACAGAAAATCTAGAACTAGAGATTTTGGAACTGCAGAATGACATTGTACTAAAATCATTTGTAACAGAAGAGAACTTCTGGAGTGATTGGTTGTAAGACAAAAATGTCCTTTCCTAAAAAGTACAGCATACAAGATAAAATCGCTTTTCGCATCCACCTACCTTTGCGAATCACAGTTTTTGTCTATGAATATCATAAAACCACATTACAGATCTTGACTTACCGATGAGCATCTTGATGATTGTTTACAAACAGCAATATCACCCTACTCTCCTAACTATGAGACATTGGTCAGTGAAGTTCAGTGCCCCAAATCACATTGACTGGGAAATTTTCATGGCCAGATTTTATTACCAAAAATATATATTTTATCATCTATAATGCAAGGAATTTTGGCCCTTGCTAAGGAAGTGCTCTTCGACACAAAAAGGTTGGGGCCCCTGATATAACTGGTATCTTCATATACATGGACTGTAGGGAGGTTTAGATAGGGGAGATGTCTTTACCTTTTCAAGGTAGCTCATTCATTTCATCTTTACTGGCTCCAGATAGCTACCTACACGTAACTGCAGCCACAGGCTAAATCGCTTTGAAAAGATGGACTAAATCAGGTGGAACTAGTCGGCGAGTTTCGATAATCGGAAAATTAAGGTTTTTCTGCCTATGCACTTGAACACTAATTAGTCTCCAGCATACCATGATTTAACAGGTAGAAAATCAGAGTCAACAATGGCCGTAGTACTATAGACACCATCGTCAATCACTGCTTCCATTTCTATTCCTAATCATCTTGACCAAGTTTTGCCATTGGATCTCGATGGCCCCGGACCGAATAGCAAAGTCAACGATGCGCAATTTCACTTTAAAAAACAAAGTCATTGCTCAAATAAGTTTGTCATCCATTCCTTTATTACCAGTCTTGTGGTAACGGGTGTGTGATGAAGCGAAAAGTGTCTCGCACTGATAATCGTCGCCGCGAATCTTCAAACACACTGTTCAGATTATGAGGTCGTCATTCACAGGAAGATTCTCTAACGGCCTCATTGTTCATCTTGAGGAGGTTCTTCTACTAAAAAGCCAACGTGGATATTGGAAAGAACTAAACTATCCACATATTTTTGTGTCAAGCAGAACAGAATATTGATGTGTTCTCCACTCCATTGATACAATCAAAAAGCCTTATAATTAATCACCATAGTGTGACAGTTACTATGATGCGCAGTCAGTGTCAAAGATAATGAAGAGACATCTTAATCGTTCTCTGTCTGTAGCAGTGCACAGATTCACATGTCTTGGTAGCGCACTCCAGACGTATCATCATTGACAATGGGATACATTCTAGTAGCGACCACCACGAACCTTTGACAAATAATATAAACCCGGAGATAATTCTCATGGTTGAAAACTTGTTTACACTTGCGGTTCGAAAGTGTAAACAAGTTTCCAACCATGAGAATTTGCATTATGAACATTAGTCATAGAATTAAGGGGGGGGGGCTTTTAAATCTATGACATCTCAATCAAATATCTTTTGGATGCCAAAAATATTGACATTCCAAAAAGATAAGTCCCCAGAGTAATTAATTCAGTTGAAATTTTATTCTATGCTGCACACTATTTTATTTTAAAAAATTGGCCCTCAATCGAATTAAAACTCGGAAAGTTTTCCATTGCCTTGGATTTTTTTTATTGAAATTGCATTGTACAGCCGGAAATTCTTTAATATCTTTTTAAAAATTGTTTATGCTACTTGGATGCTTCTGAAACATTGTCATTCAGAAATAACGGTCTTTTATTTATCGATAAATATAAAGTTTTACAAATTTTGCTGACACTATTTTAAAAAAAAGAATTTTGATTTATTTTTGATTAATTACATACTACATACAATACATTTCGTGAGGTACGGTAGCGCGTAATTCAGAAGTGTGATTTACCTGTTGAAAGGAGTATTTGATTACGTGTTGACATTAAATATAGGAAGGGGGGTAGAAACTATTATTTGACCTTTGAACTGTGTTCACCCGTAAACAACACCCCTGGTTAATAAATGCATTCTTTCTATGGAAAGTAACCAATATTTCCCCAAAATCAAGTCAATTAATCATTAAAATAACTAATTTTCTTCGAATCAAATTTCTCTGAGGTCAATTATATTTTTGAAAGAATTTTAAAACTGAAATTCATTTTTTTGGAAATGGCAAAATCATTATTTTTTTTAAAAGAAACGTAAACACGGCCTTAATCCGCTCAGAAATCCACTGTGAGTACGCAAAAGTATTTTTTTTCTTTTTTACGACTAACTTTATGCTATTGTCTTGCAAGGCTCCTTGGAATCTAATAGCAGAATGATATTCCCGACACTGAGGCCCTCACTTGTTCAGGCCTGTCCAGTAGCCATATTAGCCTGATACCATCACAATCTTATCGGAACGAGAATGTAGCGCGTATGCCAAACCAGTAGCTGACAAAGAAACCGCTTTGCCGAGCTACAACAGGGTAAGTGCTACTATGGAAAATCTTAAAGAATTCCTTGAATGTATTCGAGTTTCGACACAGATACATGTTCTCTGGACAAAGCAAAGTGGCGTTCAGCTGCGGAATCAAGAGAGCAGCCATGTAACTCAAATAAGCTGTGAAAAGCCGTCAACAACCCCGCCCCACTCATGGGCTGTCAACCTCTTCTGTCCATTCTACCAAAGAGATTTCTGGGGCGCCGATACGTATGCGCATGCGCGCCCCGCAGTGACTCATGACTCCAACCCTACGTTGACTAAATGGTTTTCATCATGCAGACGGATGAAATTACATTACAAGTACATATCGCTGGTTCCCAAAGGAAAAATGTTGACTTCGAATATTCAAAGAATCAAGTCACTTATGAAACATGCACACACACACATTAAATATATTTCTATGCGTGTACATACATGCCATCATATATATAGTTAATATTGTACAAACATATGCCTGAATAGGTATTTCTGCGGGGTTCATGACCCACTTACGGAAAATTGACACCTTGATAAAAAAATAAACGTCAAAATCATATGTTACTGTCATTAGTAAGTTGAAAGATTAGCCAAATATGAGATAAAAATTATTTGTGTGCACTTTATAAAACGGGAGATATTATTGAATCAAAATAGTGTAAATCTCCGTGCAAAGGTAAACAAATTCTGTTCCGTAATAATTACGAGTAAATTTTCTCCGCCTCTTGACAAGCAAAAAAACACCTAGATTTTAAAAATTTATTACACCTCAACTACTGATCGGATCTTAATGAAATTGTCAATACTTATCGAATAAAGGATTAATTTAAATTTTCATTGTGATTATGTTACTGATAACATTTAACCTTAAAATTTAATTGATTTATTTTTAATCGATCAGTCCGATCTGTTTACATTATTAAGTCAAAGACCATGAACATATAAATTCTGCTTCTGTTTTTGAAAAAGCTAATTTATTTATTTCCGTAAAATTTTTTTTTAAAGAAATGCGAAAAAATGCGGGAAAAAAAAATACTGCTCTAATTGCCAATATTTTTCATTCATTTGGTAAAATATGATTTATCGCTATTTTCCGTAAAAAGAGAAATAATCTTAGCATTAAAATTTTTTTATAGAGAATTTAAAAATTTTTATTGTTTTAAAAATTCAATTTTTACTCTGTTTTTATTGCCATCGGTTCAATTCTGTTCTCACGCGATGTAGTCAAAGGATAAGTAAAGATATGTATAAAAAAAATGAAAACTGAAACCATGTACTTGTTTTTTAATTATCTTTTTTTGTGATTTAATTGGCCGATATTTTTCTACGGATGGACATAAACGTACATTTATTAGCGCATGTGCGCGTGCTATCTATGGCGATAAACAGACAGATATTTGACCCCCCCCCCCACCAATGTGAAAAAAGAGATTTTTATGTAGTTTTTGAATGGAAAATCGTAATTATTCGATTAAGGATTAAGTTTAGTAATGATGAAACTAAGTATATCTAATTTTTTTTAAAACATCGGAAGAATTCTGGATTTTAAACATTTTTTTAAATGGTCAACAAAATGGCGGAAATTATAGTTTAAAACTTTAAATTGACTTTTAAGAGCACAATTCTACGTTGAAGTTTATTTTTCTTTTTTCCGGAGACATATTTGGACTTTATTCTTTAAAAAAAAAAAATTTACAAACAACAGTTTTTAAATTTTAATTTACATTTTAAAATGGGGTGTCCAAAGTGCGCAGAAATACCTAATGCCTGAATATATCTAAAAGACAGCTCCGAAAAACGTGTTTGTGGGTAATCAATATTTAATAAATAAGAGCCTTGTTTGATTTGATCGCGATGTTTATTTACATCTTTAGAAGATTATGAATGGAAGAGCCTTTTTCTCGTTATAGGAATACATACTTACAAGACTGGGGCGGGTCCAGCCTGTTGAACTGAACTGACCGTATTCAAAAGATTTGGGGAGCGGAATAGGGAGATCTTGTAGAAAGATTGGCTAAAATTGCGTTTCATGGCATATCAGCTACTGAAATTAAGATAAATAACATTTTCGGAAAAATTCTAAGATTATGACAGACAGCCTTTAAAGCTGTCATAATCTTTTCGTCTCTATACGAGACGAAAAGATTTAAAACTAGGAAGACGCTGATAAAACAGTATAAATAACACTTTTCGAAAAAAGTCTAAGGAGACTCTGGAAGACCCCCTGGATCCACTCCTGCAAGAATGGAGTCAACTACAATACAGGATATAATGTTTTCGACCCCCACCCATTATAGTGTGGGGTCGGCATTCGCACTGACCCCACAATAATAATGATCAGATTTCCATCTATCTGATGTTTATACGTATTTGACCTCTAAGTAGCCTAAACGGAGCATTGTAGCCAGTTAGTGTTGAATTAAATTGGAGGTCCCATTTAGGCCTTGCGCAGGAACTAGCTGAAAATTTCATCCCGTAGGGCGGGTTTTCAACTAATGACCTATAAAGAATGAATTTAGATTCGAGAAAGAAAAAAAAAAGAAACCTGTGTAGGGACGAAAAAATTGTACAAATAGGATCCATGAGTTTTCCCTCAAAAATATATCAGCAAAGAAATTCAAAAATTAAATTAAACGATACAGTGGCAATTTAATGACCAATCAGAGGCCAGTATCCAGCAAACGAAATAGCCTGTCCACAGGAGCCACCGTGTGCAAATAAAAGAAACCAACAGTCGGCATAAAATCTTCAGACATGCCGCACAAACCCACGACAGAACTTACCAAGGAAGCAGGAGGCATAGATACAATACACACACATCCCTCGACTCGACTACAGTAATCACGTAAAGGAGAATACATTTCACTCCATACTTACCTACGCATTCAATAACATTCTGTGAGTACTTTTCTCCACCACAATTCCTTACAATTTCTACACCTTACAACACATTGCGACTACTACGCTCACTTACGCAATCTTAAAGGACTTCCTACCTTCACACACATACTTTCATATACATTCGTATATGAAACAGTGAACTGAACACATACATGATAACTCTACAGACTATTCCCAAACACACAATCTTACAAACCCCTAAAGGAGATTTTCCTATGCTGTTTTGTTATCTGAATAAAAATCAATATTATTATTATTATTTTTTTAATGTTTATTTTTGCATCCTGTAGAACCGGGTCCTGGGGCGCTATTGAGGAATCTTCATTTAATCGACAGCATTTTCCGTAGTATGCGGGCTGTTCCGAGTAGGGCGATCTTTTGGACTACATGGATGTTGATGTTACCTGGGATACGGTTGGTGAACTTTCCCGTTCCCTTCTTCACCGGTCCTAGAGCTCCGATAACCACTGGTGTTAATGTGGTTTTCATGTCCCACATCCTGTTGATCTCGATTTCCAGGTCCTTGTACTTGGATATTTTCTCAGTCACTTTCACGGAATAATCATCACCATCACCAGCTTTGAACACGTTTTGTATTATAAATATTTTGGTATCCCACACCTGCTTTTACGTAATCAATATTTGATTTTTCAAAGCAGAAGAAACATCTGGCTATGAAGGCGTGTTCTTTTGTTTTGTTTCTGGATGCTTTGAGATTGACGTCAGTAATTCCTTCGTGGCGTAGATGGTTCGGCCCAATCAATAATCAATGTAGTTCGATTTCTTCGAAGTTTCTTTATGCACCCCAGAGATCGATATAATTTGTATTCCGATGGGAATCCTGGTACAATGTGTAGCGTTAGGTAGAGGGGAGGGGTGGATTGACATTAATAATTGGACAAACTTTATTCCCGTTGATATTTAATCTAAACTTAAGTGAAATGTATAAGGATATTGTTAGTCTCTTACAACACACACGTGAGTGTTCGGAATTAGTATTCATAGTTCCTTTTCTTTTTGAATGGTGTTTGTTGTAAAAATCAACTCAACTTTGTTACAAAGCCAGATTTTTGCACCATCCAGTTAGATTCTATATAGATTGTACGTATGTATTTTAATTTATTTACCGGAGCTGTAACGCACACACATACACACCGTCAGACGGAAAGACAACCAAATGTGTATACATATATATACAAAGATTTATTCTTTCGTAAAAGTCTTAAACTTTCAGGTAATAACCATAAATGCTGAATTTGAGCCAAGTGAAAAAGAATCTGATACAGGACCATCCTGAATTACGTGGGATTTTGCTTTTGTGTAAAAAGGCAAGATGAAAATATTTGCAGTTTGTTAAAATTTAATTTCCTCAATAGTGAATAGTACTAATTTGAAAAGCTAAACGTGATACGAGTCCGGACCCTGAAAGGTGCTAAATGTCACTGCCCGGTCACTAAAGAGTATCGAATATTGAAATTTAATGTATTTTCTTCTCCAAAAATTTAAAAAACAACTAATAATATTTGTATTCATTAATTTTTTCCCCAGTTATAACACTTTTCGGATAAGGAGATAATGCTGATAACCTTATTTTCAGTTTCTTATCTGTGGAATTTCAAATAAATTTGTTTCTGCTGTCAACCCAGCAAGACAAGATCTGCTTCAAAATCCCTTTTTAAAAATATATCTTAAGCGATAATTACCCAGACAGCCCCTGAAATCTTTTAATGTTGAACTAAAACCTATTTTCCCGGTCAACTGTTGAAATTTAGCATATATCGGATATCGGGATTTAGTATCTTTCAGTGTCCGGATGTCGGAATTTAGCATCGTTCAGGGTCCAGACGTTGGAATTTAGCATCTTTCACCGTTCGAGCCTGGGAATTTCGCATCCTCCAGCGTTCGGGACTGGGAATTCAGTATCTTGCAGGGTTCGGGCATGGGAATATAGCATCTTCCACTGCCCAGGTGATTGAATCGGTACGATAAGGGCAACTTTTAGAGTCATCGGGTAAAGTCGTTCGCAAACTTCTTTAAACACCTTTGCTTTACTTGCATGCGCAAACAATTTGTCTAACAAACATTTTCTCATATGAAAACTTTTCACATCATAAAACGACACTTCAACGTCGGACACATTCATATAACAAGAAAAGGAACAGACTTCAAAATCTGCGACGTTATTTTTGACAGCATTTGGCAACATTTGTCAGCATTTGTTTCTGTAATAAAACTATTTGTTTCCAATTGATCTTTCAAGGTAATCCCCGTTGTTTTAACGGGGATTACCTTGAAACAAACAAAAATAATCATTGCATCAAAAATAAAACGAGAAATATCGATCAAAATGCAATATAATTCAGTGGGAAATGAAAAAAAAAAAGAAGTGTACATTGCTTTCTTTTTCTCTCTCTCGCTATCTTCTTTTTTCACTTTCTATTTTTTTAATTTCAAGAATTGATAAATATTGTGTATTCTTTCTATATCGTGCTTCGACTGATAAAAATATTATAACAAGGATGAATAATTAAATATAGCGAAATGAAGAAAAATATTTACCGGGTGTATTTTTCATATATTGGTTTTGTTTTTTTGTTTATGTAAATGTTTATGTAAAGACCGCTATTTCAAATTATTGGAGGATGCAAATGATTGATGTAGACGACAACGCGCGTTTTTTGCACAGCACAGCTGTGTTTTTTAAAAATCTTGTAAATTCTACTGCATGTGTCTTCCATATGGCTGAAATGTCAGCAGAAATAAGTATGGTCTTATGGATTTTTTTATCGAATTTTCGAGTTTTGATGTAGTTATCCTTGATTTGATTAAATTAAATCAAATTTTATTTATTTTTTAATTTAAGAACAGATTTTGCTAAAGATTTTACGTAGTTTGTTTCTTTACTTTTCAATGCTGACGTACAGGTGTCAGCTGAAAATTTGACCTAATGACTTAATTCAAATTTGGGGTACATTTTCGATCATATAGGTATTCGCCTATATGATCAAAAAGTTTTTTTTTGCTGTTATAAAGTCAAAGTTATAATTAATGAAAATATATTTTTCATTTTGTTTACACAAAAGTTTGGTTTAATTTATTTCTAGAAAAACATTAACAAAAACGAGAACGGAATTTTATAAATTTTAATTACGTTTTTAAAATCAGATGTCGATTTTCTGGTGAAAACCTTTGTTCATACCTAGAAAGAACTCTTTATTCTATTTCAGAGTCTAAAGCGGTAATGTTTTGTGAACATTTGCTGAATCTCAGACAGCTGACAGTTCTGACATTTAGTATTTATAATTTCTAATGACGCTAATTAAAATAATCAAATTATCAAATTGCTAATTCACCAACCTGTATATAAGAAATATAAATAATTACTAAGTGCAGGGCAAAGACATTGCTTGTATAGGCGCCCCGTCATCTTAACTCTGATTAACAAATGCCATTGCTAATTGATTACTACTTTTTTACAGTTATTGCTGTTAATAAACTTTATATATATGTGTTTGAAAATAAATGTCTTGTTCCTTTATTTCTCTTCTGTGAACATGTATCTTCATACCTTTCTGTTGCACCAGCAACGTTGCTTATCGCTGCTACTATATTAAGCGGCGGATTGGTAAAGCCATTGTGTCAAGCTAACTGCCACTGTAGATATGACTACAAATCCTCCGTACACCTAGACCCAGGTCCTAACTTGACACTTGAGCTAAAATTAGGTCAATGGGCCTCGTAGTTTTAGCCTGAAAGAAGCACGAACAAACAAACAGAAGGCTCAAATATTAGTACAGATAGATACTTATGATACAAATTACGTATGATTGTTAAACTAGCGTCTACTAGCTTTAATAGTCTGTTCATACATAACTTTTGTAGGATATTCTATTATAATAATCTCAAACAATATATTAGAAATTAAATTCTTCATTGTAACTATTCAAGTTGACACGAAACACTAAACTAACCATAATATTTAGTAACATTTTGTTTATATCTCAATCAGTAAATGCTGTTACCTTTTGTTTTATGGTAGAAACTACTATCCGCAATGAAAACATGTCACATGAGAATGATTCAATTTGAAAGAAAATCGATTGCTTACCTCTAATTTTTTTACTTGTTTCTGTACTTGTTCTCCTTTCTTTTCCAGAAGACTGGCGAGGTAACTAATGATGAGCGAAATGTAGGCAAGACCAATCATGATCCAAATATAAGTAGCAACTCGATAGATGCTTGTGGTCGCTTCGTCTATGTTAGAGCCTCCGCTGGTTCCTAAACAAGAAAGTGTTTGAAAACATTGTTGAGTACTGTGCAGAAAATTGTCATTTGCTCTAGCATAGTGTAATTTAGTGTCACATGCGCGAGCAGTTCAGCGATGTTAGCGATGTGGGACAGTTTTAATGTTAGCCACCGCGATCAAAATATCTTTTGGTATAGATTTTCGAATCTATTTGTTTTTATTACAATAGACAATCAATCAAAAATTGCGCACTAATTTTGATGCTATTCCACCAAAAATTGGAAAAAGCAATAATATAAAATTGCAATAATGCTCTCATGATGGTTGCTTGATGTTTTAAAGTTAGGGAATTGCTTTAACAATTACTAATGAGCCATTGTGCGGAAAAGCAAAATGTTTCCTCACTCAGAATTATAAAATCGACGCTTGTGGAAAAAAGAAAGAAAGAGAAACCTTGTTTTCACGTGGATTAATCAGGTTAACCCTAATCCTACCACTTAGAATCCATTCTACAGGCTAATAGAAAAAGTAAAGGGGTTTTTGATATCCGCAAATGATCCCACATTCCAGAATCCTGTGAAAAGGCATAGCCTCATGGTTGATCTCCCTAGATAAAGATCAGTGGTGTATATTTGAAGGCAAATTCATTTTAAAAGCGATAAATAGCACAATAAATATACAATGCTAATCATTTAAATTCTAGTAAAACAACTTTAAAAAACAGGGAACTTTTGAGATCTTTGTTGAACTGATGGATACCAGGGTTCCCGGAATTAAGAAAATTCCAGATGCCATAAGGCGTAGACAAATGATCAATTACCCCAATTCTCAAATTCGAGACACCCGGACTGAACTCTTTATATTTGCCCACCCGGCGTTCTTCCATGCAGATTTATTGCTCCTGATGGACGCGCATCCTGTTTGCAGCATAATATGCAAATCTATCTCCATCGATGCGCTTCTCAATGTAAAATGAACATCCTCAGAGCATACACCAAAACTGGAAAAGTGGAAGAATTCTTATTTCATGTACTGCATTTCATGTATCATGTATAACTTAATTGTTCAGTCAAATCTGCTGTAATAGAATAAAAGAATTTACTTCAAGACAAGCATCCAGCCTTCTTTTAACACTTATCTCTTCATGCTGAACATTCCAGCACAAAACAACTCCGAAATTCACGGCATAATGTCTCGAAATCGACAAATTCTAAATCCCTTACTCAACACAGCTCGAGTTGACTGCTAATGAAATCTCCGATCCAGCAACAGCGGACAGCACTAGGCATGGCGGCACGCGTTAGATCACCTGTAGGTGCCAACTAACATAAGTGAGAGAGTAGGATAGAGTAGATGGGGAAGAAGTTTACATTTTCAAATAGTTACCACATATTGATCGTTCGAATCAAACTTCTCCCGGGTTTATTTTTAATGCAATCTGAGGTTTCTTATTTTTAAGATAAAGAAGTTTGATAAATATACAGTTCATGACGGAGTTGAAAAGAATACAAATGTCTGAGGGAAAATGTGTTGAATATTGAATCCCAAAAGGGAGCGATTTTCGCTCAAGAAAAATAAACTTACCGACTATGTAATCTCCGAAACCTATAGTGCTGAGTGTAATGAAGCAGAAGTAGATAGCTTCAAGTAAAGACCAATTCTCTACTTTATGAAACACGGATGCTGGTGCAATAAAAAGCACGGATATACCAAGGATGATGATGATAAGCATATTAGCTGTTTTGTTAATGTGTGGTTTCTTGGAAAAAAGGTTCAGTTTGCTGATCTTTTGAGCCATGTTCTTCAGTTTATCACCAATGTGACCCAACATTATCAAAGTAAGTGGAATTCCGATCAAAGCATACAGGACGATTACGATCTTGCCAGCTACCGTCATAGGACTCAGGTTTCCATAACCTGAAGGTAAAAAAAGGTTGGTTATTTTTACACTACACAGAAGAACGTTCGGAAAATTAACGACGTCACGCTTAAAGAGTGTTTGCAGAGATTTCACACGAATGTAATAAAGGTATACATATGAACATATACATATATATGCACCGAAATTCACATGTTATATATGCTACTCCTGTACAAAAATATAGTTTATTACTCTTAAGTTTAGGAGCTGGAATTGGCTTTAAGTTAAAGGATCCTCCCTTTAGTATTAATCATTTATAAAATATGAGATAAATATACAATACATGATGTCAATGATTAATGAACCAGTCCTTAGAAATGTTCCTTTAGGTAGTATTCTCATTTTAGAACAAGAGAGATTACTTTTACTCACCTGTGATTGTAGCCTTGTGCCAGACTAAGGTAAGCTTAGTAAATGACTACTCACCTATTGTTGTCACCGTAGTAACAACGAAACAGAAGGAAGCCGGGAAATCCCAGTTGCTAGAAACTTGATGTTTCCCTTGCAATAACTTCTCAGAGTATTCGACATCTTTCATCATTACCTTAAAAAACCGGTGCAGTCTCTCTTGGTCTACACATGTGTAATTGCCTGAAACGAAAAACGAAATGACACTAAAACTGACATTTTAGGAAACTGAAATAATGATCGACAAGTGACCGTTTTGCTAATCAAAAGGGGACATACGTTATCATCGCGTAAAGGACGATGCAAAAAAAAGTCTCTACAGAAGTAAAACAAATAAATACAGTTCGTTAGCACCGCCCCAAGCAACATGACAAAAATATCCAAGAATATGCAAAATAGTCAGCATTCTTGGAAATACATTTAGAAAGAAAAAATGAGAATAATTTATGAAATAATGACTGCTTCATCCCAGTTAGCAGTTTCGTGCTAGTTTGAGTGCCTACCATAGTACGATTATTAGCAAGATATTCTCGCAGACCAATTGAGTCAGATTCTCACTGGGTGTCACTGAACCAGACTAAGTTGAGCTTAGTAAATAACTATTGTGCAAGTTTACCAGTATTTCATTACTTCATGGAAGAAATCCTTTGAAAACTAAAACGCTCGGGGCACACCCATTTTGGGTAAATTTCCTTCCTTGAAAAAAAAAACATAAATTTGAGAAAGTGCATATATAAATGCACTTTCTCTAATTTATGGTTTTTTTTCAACATGCTTATGAGAAGCTATCTTGCAAGGCTCTTTCTCTCCTTCCTCTAAAACACGGATTGTTCTTTTACTTGATATACATATCTATAACTGCAAAACTCATTTCTTGTGTGTAAAACTTAGATCATATCGGTAAGTATAGCTCGAGAACTCTAAACGCTAGCTCTGTGACACTGTCCGAAGTTTTGGTAACGTATGGAAAAAGAATTTCCCTATCAGTCAATCTATAAACATATATACACTCATTTTTGTCTCAAGATTGATAGCCTAATGGACTGAGAGAGAGAGAGAGAGAGAGAGAGAGAGAGAGATTGATTAAAACTGTATCAATTTCTATACCAGCTGGTGCGAAGTCAATTTTAAGTTTGGTAAGGCAGCTATGGGTACACGCAACAAACAAAACAAATAGTCTTTCTAAACCATCATAGTCCAGAGTACAACTTCAACAGAACAATGTCTGTCCTAACATAATTGTAATACAAATTTAAATGACTCGTCAGCCTCATCTGTGAATCTCAGCAAATTACATCCAATCCAGCTAAAATGAATGTAATATTTGATTTGATTTGATTTGTATACGTGTCCAATCAAATGAAACAAGTATAAATGATACAAATGAGAATCGCCAATATCACAAATACTGCTATCCCGTTATTTTGGTGAATGAATGCAGAGTCGTTTACAAGATGAACACAATTTGAGTAGGAAAGACCTTTACAAAAGCTAGCTCCGTGGACTCTTGTTTTATCACAAAGACACATAAGTATCAATATAGCATGATTATTAACCCATTAACTGCGACAGGTGGCAAAGTGTAATAGTTATGACTATTACTACAATGACTGAAATTTCAGTCATTCGCAGCTAATGGGTTACAGAAACTTCAGTACTTTCAAGATATTCCAGATCCCAATTAGGTCATAAAAGATATTTCTTGCCTGTGTTCATATCGACTCCGAAATTCCAATTAAGGCTACGCAGAAGGCAATTACTGCTTTAAACGTGATGAAAGTGAAATCTGTAGAGGAGGAAACAGCATAACCATAAAGTTCTCACCCAGCTTTCCAAAAACAAGCGCTGCAGATAATATAAAATTTACGGAAATAGTGGCCGGCGCCGATGTACTGATTTGATTAAAATTAGATCACAAAAAAAAAAAGAAAGAAGAAATGGCCTTTGAAAAAGAGATTAACCTCTAAACTTCCAATCGTTCCTTTATTCAAGGTAAGGTAAGATCATACAAAGCCAGGGAAAGTACTTAATATTAAATGTTGTACTATTAACACCGGATGCGGAGGATGTTGGTCATCTTTGGCCTATCTCTAACTTAGCTAGTCACATTCGCTGACCCAAGAAAGATTCACGGGTATAACCTGAAGTGCCAAAAAATTAGAGACAGTAGATGGTTCCGCCTGTCACACTTGTAGAAATAGACTCAGCCGGATGACGTAAGTGTGACGTAATAGGTAAAGAGGTGGCAAATGCTCTAGGTTTTTCTTGAGCAACAGTAGGTTTACCAGGAATATATGAATACCGGACAGACATCAGCGGCACATGAAAACTGCGGGCGCCCACAGGTGATGCAACCGTCCGGGACCGTCGGCGTCTGACAAGGATTGTAACCACCCAACGAAAGGGAAAATTGCATCAAATCACATCCCAATTCAATGCTGGTGCCGCTTAACCAATAAGTCAGCGTAGACTACATTCCATGGTGTTTCGTAGTCGTCGACCAACATTATTGACACCGGTTACTGCGCCTCGCCTGGTACAGAGAACATCACCAATTGAACCGTGGAAGACTGGGACTGTGTTGCCTGGTCAGACGAGTCACGTTTTCAGCTCTTTCGGCAGGCGGTACGTTCGTGTGTGGATGGTTCCAGCCTGTCAGCAGAGTGTTGTGCAAGCTTCTGGTGCCTCTGTAATGGTGTGGGGTGTGTTCTGTTGGAGTTTGAAAGGACCACTAGTGAAACTGGAGTCTCTCTTGCAGATCTTGTTGCAGACCATTTGTATGCCTTTATGTTCCCCGTTGGTGATGTTCCAGCAAGTTAACGCCCCCATCCCATTGTGCGCGGGTGATATGAAACTGGTTCCAGGAACACTCGGCTGACTTCCAGTTCACCCACATGAGACATGTTGCTAGATACGGAGGTATATCGCTCCCTTGTGGGAATGTTCCGACAGTAAGGCTGAACTGT
>VCCN01004697.1:505098-516796 GCA_006491835.1 Architeuthis dux
GGGGGGGGTGCACGGTAGCCCCTGCTGGCCCCAGGACTAAATACTTTAAAATACATTTTCAACACACAGACGAAAAATTTCATACAAATATATATATAGATATATTTTATATAAATGCAATCATGATTCTGGGCTGGAAGACAAGAACAGCGGAAATGAAAGAGATACATCTTAGCAGTCTTTTCCCGACATCATCCAACATAAACATTTCTTGTCATCCTAAAGATGCAGCTTCCTTCTCCTTCTCAATTACGGGTACTTCCCCTACATCATCCAACATAAACTTTTTATTTTTTATTTGTATGTAGCATAGTAAAGTAAATTTAAAGTTAAGTACGTATTTTTAATCATTGTTTTTAAAACGTGTTTTTTCGGATCTCTGAGATTATAACAAAAATGGACAAAATATTTTCACCAGAAAATCGATACCTGATTTTAAAAATCTTTTTCAAAAATTCCGTTCTCGATTTTTTTAATGTTTTTCTAGAAATAAAATAGCCCAAATTTCTGTCTGAACAAAAAGCTAAAATATTTTCATTAATTATAACGTACATGTTGACTGTTAAAAAATTCGATGTTTTCTACATTCAGCGAAAAAAATCAATAATGACGCCATTATCGATGACAGTAAGAAAAGTTTTTAAAATTTAGATGTTCGTAGTTAAAAATCCCCCCCAAGTTATTTTCAAATCCAGATAATTTTAGCGAAAGTACTTAGTTTTATACGCTAAAAATGTCATTTTGCTTTAAAAAAAAAAATTAAATATTTTCTCTAATTGAAACTTTTGATCAAATTAAAACTACGTATTAACGGATTTATTTATTTTTTGTAAAAATAGTTCAAACTACGCATTTAATTTTTTTTTACAAAAATAAATAAATACGTAGTTTTAATTTGATCAAAAGTTTCAATTAAAGAAAATATTAGTAAATGGTGAGAGTATAAATGTTTTTGTGAATATAATTTCATTCAAACAACGTTTTTACTTAGCATAAAAAGCGACACCAGTTTCAGCTCACTTTATCGTCTCGTTTTGTTTCGGCTATAAAAGGTGGCTAGGAGGAAATAACCATTTCTCCAGGCGATTAACTTTCCCCGCGACTAAAGTGCCGTAACCCATATCTATGTAGATGGACATGGCACAGCCCGAATCATTCATTGTAGAAACTTAAAACACACTCCCCTCAATGAGTAGGAAAAACTGATTTTTTAGTGGGGTGGGTCCAATTTTCAATGTAAGTTTATGCTAAATTGGTCGTTTAGTTTGTGTTCGGCAGTGTTCACGTTTGTCTTTTTTAAAAAGATTGTTTTAGTGATCACTGCCCAACAAGGCGAGAGAAGTAACTCATTCATTGATCACAACTTTTCCCAATTTTTTAATTGAACATCCCCAACACGACATGCTGCCTAAAGACTTTGGTCACGTGACGCTTTCTATTGAGTGACCTATTTTCTTTTTTAAAATCATGAATTTATGGTTCAGACCATACTGGTGGTATTTTCATCGAGGTAACTTCATTTTACCACCGCCACTGCTTAATTTACGAGGTAAATGAAGCATATATGGGTGGTGATAATTCATAATTTTCCTCGGTATGCTAATCTTGTTTTTGCTTTCTGCTCTGGTTTGATCGGATTCAAACTCAATTGACATATGTATTTTAAAATGTTGAATAGCCTTAAAGGAGTTTAATGGCATTATGTTTCTTTTATGACGTGTATCATGTGCCTTGCCCATTGGCCATTATTTGTTGTTGTGATCTGTTGACTTATATCCACAAGAGGTGGGTGTGCGAGAATGCAAATATAAAATCATAGATGATCCAATACTAACTTTTATACACAATTAAGAAGAAAACAATCGTATAATGTAATCATGCATGACCAATACAATGTATAACAGTAAGTTTGAGTAGATATACACTAAACTTAGCTTAGTATCACACAAGGACAAAATTGAAATACTTTGTGAGAATCGAACTCACTAACCAGTCTTATTCCTTGTCTATTATTTCAACTTTGCTCGGTAATAGTTGGTGTGCCCGTTTGCTCCTCCTTACATTGATTTCACAATATTTATGATGTCCCTTTCTGATGTTCCTCAAGCCTGATGTTTCTTGTACTTTATTTTTAGTGGTCTTGTCTTTGTATTCTCTGCCACAACTGCATGGAACGTTATGCTCACGATTCTTATGCTTTCTTCCAGTGGCGAGGTGTCTGCTGCGAAGAGTGTAACTGTTCTTAAATACTGTTGTGCGGACTACAGATCCTCTGGATCTTCTCCATGTAGCAGGTTTGCAATTGTTCTCCTCCCAGCCCCCCCGTATGCCTACTAGTCGGATGATGATATGTTTGCAGATCACTTATTTCTTTCGTCTCGTTTGACCCACTTTCATTGGTAGGTGTCTAAGTCACAACTTATGGGTTTTGCTTGGTAATATTGGCAACGGACGACCCATTTATTTATCTTGTATGGCTGCTGGGAATCAAAGTTCAGATAAAATCCAAGAGTATGAAGATGTCATCTACGTATCTCAGCCTCAGTAGTGTCGTTCTTAAGGCCATTTCCTCCCATGTATATGCTTGCCATAATTGGGGACAGTGGCGATTCCATAGTTTTGCCTTCCTCCACCCAGAAGTATGTCGTTTGCACACAGAATATTAACATTTCCTTTAGGCTGTTTATCAAAATACTTGTGCATTCTCCAAGAGATGGGTCAGATTCCAGTTTATTTGATAGGGAATCACCTTTTGGAACCTTGATGAACAGGCTTACAACTTTAATACTTACAGTGGTGATGGACAAATCGGGATACTTAGTTGAAGATTGTAGCTACGGTAGCTAAAGAAGGATCTAACCACAAAAACCGAGCGGAAGCTATCACAGATCCTAAACCAAAACTAAGGCTAAACGACAATAGTAAAAGAAAATACTACGGTCTGTTTACTTTACACCAGAGACGTATCCGAAAAGATTCAAAGGGGCTGCGATCCATACAACATCGGGACAGTGTGTAGCATAGTCGGCGATCTGTACTTCTCCTTCTGGTCGCCGAGAGAAAGAGCCGTTGCTGAGAGAGAGGGGAGAGATGAGATAGTTTCAGAGAAAGAGAGACGATCATTTCTTCCGGGGCTGCGGGCTGCGATGATGATGATGATGACTCTCTGTCCGGGTCTGCCGACGGGAGCTGATCTTTCTGTGGAAGGAAACTCATTTCGGGCAAAAACTCTACCACATGTGTGACGACAAAATTCACGGATCTTCAATTTGAAATCTTGGGTTTTATCTCCGCACATGCAGGTAAATTTCTGAGCTGGTCTGCGGATTTCATCGAGGTACGGAAATTCTGTTGCATTTCGACTCCTAACTGAGTTGGTCAATCTTTAGAGCTACTACTACGAAAATCAAGCTCCAACTGGTCACTGCTTCTAACCGGCTCTCACCGACGGATGGGGACGCCGTCTCAGGTCTCGACCCCAACTCCTTCCATCGTTTCCTTCTAGACCCTTATAAATGCTACTAGTCATACGATCCCCCCTCTTTTCAAATCTTCAACGGTTTCTGATAACCCGATCTCTCCAGTTGGTCACGTAGGCAGTTTAACACAGATTTCAAATCTGACCAGCTCTCAACGGCTACCGGTAACATGATCTGGGTGTATTTCGTTACATACAGGAGTATTTCCACACTTCGGAGACACTTGACCAAAACCGAACCTCCATCAGATGTGAACATGACCAAGAATTGTGTGTACAGCATTCCATGCTGTTGTGGCAGCGAATATAAAGGTGGGGCTGGAAGAACATCGAAAAACCGTCTTTTTGCATATCACGTGAAAGGAAAGTCACTGATCCCTATGGAACGACACCAGGGATTGGGAGTACCATTGGAGAGTGAGACAATTGAAGAAGTCTGCACATATGCTGGGTTCTGATGATCTCCTCAGTAGACTTAGCATGGAGTTCAACACCATATATGATCCTTTAATCATGAAGGAACGGACATTAAGTTTAAAGCTCCAGAATCAGACCACCGGATCATAATATATACAGTGCTCCACAAAACTTTAAACTCAAGTGAAAATTTTGAATAATTTCATTATTATCAGTAATAAATTCATTGCCGTTGGTGATTATAAGAATGGTCATCTTATTAACACGGTCCAATAGTAAAAGGTAAATTTAACGGAAGTTTAATTATGGAAAATGTTCGTTGCTACTAAACTTTAAACTCATGGAAAATTGATGTGATACAAAGGCTTCAAATTTCAATTTAGTGGTTTCTGTTGTTGTTAAAAACAGTGTCAAGTCTACACAGTAGGGTCAAGAGAGCAAAGCTGTCCGATTTCGAACGTGGTATGATTGTTGAACTTCAGAATCAGGGTCTATCACATTGTGCAATATCTGAGCGAATTAATCGAAGTCAGACAGTTGTGAATTTTCTTTTGCATGTTCCGGAGAGTTATGGAGCCAAGAAGATGTCGGATCGTGATGAGAGAGCAGTTATCAGAGCACTGCTGCAAAATTTCAATTAGTCCATTGCTCGTCTGAAAGCAGGAACAGGGGTTAAAGTTCACAAAGAGACCATCAGACGAAAAATTAGGAAGTCAGGATTCTGATTCATAAAATGGTTGTAGCGTCCACAAAAATGATCCCCAAACAAAGCAGATTGATACCTCTGATCTAAATGTGCATTTGGTCTGATAAGTTACACACATAGTTAAAATTAACTATTTAGATCAGAGATGAAGTCTTGCAAATTCCAGTCTACATTTTTTGTGGATCATTTTCAGCTAATGCACATTGTGATAGACCCAGATTCTGAACTTCAACTATCCTACCACGTTCGAAATCGGACAGCTTTGGTCTTTCCCCCATACTCTGTAGACATGATTTAACAACAACAGAAACCGATAAATTGATATTTGAACTCTTTATATCACGTACATTTTCCATGAGTTTAAAGTTTAGTCACAACGAAAATTTTCAACAAAAAACTGTTGGAGTGGGCTGTAATGTCGTCCCCCTGGCGACATAAGGGAGCAAACACCTCGAGTTACCCCCTTTGCCACAACCCCTAAGACGGAAGTGAGTTCCCGGTCATGCGCCAGGCAAACCGGGGAAAATAAAGTAAATCACACAAAGCGTGGAGAGAACCAGTCTCCTTTCCGCCAGTGATCAGTTAACACCACATCTGTCTTTGTCCTTGTTTCTTTTGCTTCATCTTCCTTTTCAGTGAGATTCCCTAGGGGCCCTTCAAGGAGCCAACTCATCCCGGGCCCCCAAATCTTTACATACGCCTCTGAAACTTTAAGCTATTCATACTCGTCGGTCGCGTTATTTCGTACGTCCATCTAGATAAGGCACTCATACAAGAGTAGGGTCCAAAGATTTACGACAAAAGAGTTATTCCACTTGAATACACAGAAATAATCCCGTACGTTGTTTTCGAACGCTCAAGACGAGGATAGAAAACAACAAAAAAGAGAAAGTGTGTATCAAAAAAGAAAAAAAACAACATTTTTGTCCAACAAATATCATATATTGACGAATTTCTGTTGTTCACGTTGTACCAAAACGTTGTACTGACACGTTGTACTAAGGATTGTCTATCAAGTTGTACTTCAGAGTATAAAGATCGTTTATGTACATCGGTGAGAAGCAAAACCCTTTTACTTTCCTGTCATCTTCGTTGAACGAGCCGGGCTGTAGTTACACTAAGAAGCAATGGGGCCATAATTCATCCAAAAATACAATTGAACTCAATATTTTAAAATTTGTTGTTGTTCTCACAAAGTTTCGGCCGATCCATTCTACGACTTTCTTCAAGTTTACTATCCGCATGGAAAGAGTTGCACTCCTTTTTAGGGTGTTCAAAACAGAAAACGGTAGCAAACAGAAAGTTCAAATTATTCTATATTCAGCAAGGCATATAATAATCAAGGGAGGTTATTTGTAGAAATTTATTGGGAGTTAGCTATCTTCGCAATTGAAAATCTTTCTCCACTTAAAGTTAAAGGCACTAAATTAATAACAAGCCTGGCTGCAGCAGGGTCAAACTCCACTCCTACTTCTATTCCGACTGAAGGTGATTATTGCAACTTTTGTATTGTATATATGATAAATATAAAAAATTATTAACATATATTTTTTAGTATAAATGTATTTATTTATTAGAATGAAATAAGCCCTTGCATATATGGAAGATACATTTTGTAGATATATAAGACTATCAATCAGTTGGTCATGATTTCAGATGATGGTAGAGGAGTTTTAATTTTTACTCCTCTAAATCCGGTGAGGATTGTTTTTGTTGTTCTTGTTACAGTAGAAAAACAAACAGACTTGGACTGGAGTTGGACAATAATTATTAATTTGACAATTGCATTATACTTGTCAGTCTATATTTATAGTATTAATTAGTAATAATCAATAAAACTTATGGTCAGGTGACATTGAAACAATTTATCTGAAGCGCTTGTTTCTTTTAAGATTCTTATATGGCTCCCAGATAAAAAAAATGGTAAAATGATCTAAAAATATTAAATCAATTGGATGTTATATTAATTTTTTAATTTTATATCAATGAAAATAAATATTTGCTTAACTGCCTATATGTATCACTGTGCAGGGGGATACATTAAAATTCTCTGAGATTTCACTTAGGATTATACCATATCAGAACAATGTACATTGCATTAACTCTTAAATTCATACAAAGAAAATAGAATGTTAATTTCAAGGGAAATAAATTCTGATTAGAAATATCTCCTTCTGCCCATTTGATAAATTAAAAAAATCTTTTTATTTAATTCACAGAAGAGTTCCACTATTTTATGCTATTCATTGAAGAGTTTCAATGATTGAGTCCAGTAAAACTTTTCATTGTCTAGAACAGGCATGGGCAACCTTTTTCGAGCAGTGGGCCGCATGAGATATTGCTAATCATAAACCGGGCCACAAATTCACAGCCAGAATAATTTTTAGAATGTTTGGAACCTTTTTTGCTAACAACATAGCTTGCATGCACCATTTCGCTGAGCTCTGTTTGCTTTCTAGAAAAAAAAGCGTATTTTAGTTACCTGTGTAATGACACTTATGAGAACATATGAGACACATTAGTCTGTTTTTCTTTTACTTCAACAAAGAAGTAATCATTTGTCCACTTATCCTGGAATTTTCTCATTTCTTCAAAAAAGGTTCCCTTTTTCTTAGATGAAATTTTAATAAAACATTATTTTCCTCATCGAAAATCAAAAGGGCCACATGTGGCCCGCGGGCCACAGTTTGCCCATGTCTGGTCTAGAAGTAAGTCTATTAATATCATATCTAGATCTAATGTTTACCTGATGAAGACATTACAGAGACATGGACTGTTAAAGTGAGTACACCTTTTAGAGACACACTGTAATTGTTATAATCTTGAACAGCTTGATACAAGGTGAGAAATAGATATTTTTCCTAGTTTAAAATCAGCTTTACATTTTGAACATTTTAATATGAAGCCATTCTTGCAAGATTGAATAACATAAAAAGCAAAAATAAAGAAAATAGGAAAGATTTGTATTTACTGCAAAGTACAAGCGGTTTTAAGAAGTTTATGAATTTAAGAATTAATTAAGACTTGCAGTAAATACAAATGTTCAAAA
This sequence comes from Architeuthis dux, assembly GCA_006491835.1. NCBI lineage: Eukaryota > Metazoa > Mollusca > Cephalopoda > Oegopsida > Architeuthidae > Architeuthis > Architeuthis dux. Next base: position 512,749 of record VCCN01004697.1, read on the forward strand.
TGTAAAGCTGATTTTACTGAAAGAGGAAATGTGAAAATAGAAATGAAATTTTGAAACAGATATTTTTAACCAAAGTGTGTATACATTTTTGGTCTCAAGAAACACAACAGTTTCAAGCAATCAAATCACACACACATACACGTGCACACACACTTTTTGGTTGTTGAGTTCCTACTTTATTCAAAGTTTGTTGGAGAGAGGAAGTTCAGCCCCATTTCGTTTGACCACCTCCAACTGCTGACCTTGCACTCCCAGGCACTGCTCTGGCACTCCCCCTGCTGACTGAGTGGCTCTTTTATACCTATTCAATGTCAAAACCACAGTCACACGTTAACATAGATTCATGTGACCTGATTATGTGCCTTGCTTTTATTGTCTAACATTACTTATGAAGTCAAGCCATGCTGTTGAATATATTACACTTTGTATATTAATAAAAATGCTGGAACTGAGCAGTTTGATGGAAAAGATTTAATCATATAATGGACTGCTATTTCACATATAGCTTGTAAGGTTACTATTTAGGTTGAAGATTTTCAAGAGGTTTACATGCCTAACAATAAACATCTAAATTGTCCACTTTGCTTTTTGATTTAGTCAGGCTATTCAGGTAAAAACCTGCAATATTCAAATATACAAATATCCTTATTCACAAGACAATGTTTTTATAGGCTCTAATTTTAAATGAAACATTCTCTAAACAAAAAAATCATTTCATTTAGATTATATTTCTGATCAATACAAAGGATTGTTATCTACTTCAACTAAACTTCTTGAAGAAGAAATCTCTGGTAAGAAATGTTCTTGAAATGAAGAATTAAGAGAGGATCTCTCAGTTGTATAATAAAGATTTCCAGGCCATGCAAAGTCAGTGACTACACCATCTTTGTATTCTTCCTCTGTGCCACTTTTTGAGGAGATTTGGGATTCTGAAATGAAGAAATAATTGTGTTTAAGCTTTTAAAAAAAGATTAAAAAACTTCGGAAAATTCAATAACTTTTTATATATCAGTTTTTGTTCTAGGATACAGCCAAATATTTAAAGAACTTTCTTCCTATACTATTCAAAAGACATTCACTATCGATTGCACACAACTTACAAATATACTAGGACGTTTACTTTTAACAATCATTACAAAGACAAACACACTCTTGTTATCTGTAATCATTTGCTTTGTTATAATACAGGATTTGTTATTTTATTATTTTTCCTTCTTCTATTTTGCATTGTCACTAGGAATCTTCCTGTTACCTTCCATATTGTGTGTGCTTACACCTAAAAGGGAAAGGAAAGGTTTAATCAGCCTTCTTTCCCTCACAATATTTTTAAAACCATCAACAACCTGTGAGATAATCAGTGCCCATTACCCTAAAGAATTGACCCTTTCAAATAGTTACTACTACTAATATTACACTTTGCACAAAAAAGTAAATTTTATGATTTAATAGTAGTTGGGTATATAGTTAGGTATTTAATTGGCATCAGGTACTAATTACTTAATTAACCTAACAATTAACCACTACAAATGCTATTCAGTATTGTATCCGTTTGCTTCATTTTTTGATGTTCGGTAGTTTTCTTCTCCAAGTCCAATTAATACAGTATTGCAATCTTTTTGAAATTTTGCATATAAATCTAAGATGTATTTTTTAACTATTTAATTTTTAAAATGATCAATCTTAATAAATTGCTATAAGTCTACCCTTGCAGGTCTCAAAAAAGATAAAACATGTTAAAGTGTATCTGCTTTAAAACAAATAAACACTTTAAAAATGTATGTGATAAAATTAACTATTCTATTAATATTATTTTCTGTTAGTATATTTGCATATATGTGTGCACCTTCCAGGAACAGTGAAATATTATAATTAGACTTATTCATTCCTTTTATTAAAAATAAGACAATCTTTCCAAACTTGAAATTATTTGTAAAAGTTGCTCTATAATGAATAATTATATAATGACTTTTTTTCATAAGACCCAAATGGAACTGTTTTCATTCTCTTCTTCATGAAAAAGAAAAGACAGATAATAACTAATGTTACAGATAAAAAAAAATGGAAGAAATTAGTTTTTCAGACTATTGCCTTCATCTTTGTTGTTTTTAACACAATGTTCTGGTCGATATATTCTTTAGCCTTCTTCAGGTATGTGTTTTTTTTTAGTCTTTAGAATTAGTTTCATTTTCTTCCTCATTTTCATGTCTGTGTCAACACTGAGCCATTTGGAGTCTGTTGGATTGGTATTGTTTCACCACCAATGTGTATCTCAGGGTTTAGCAAAGAACAGGTGGGGTAAACTTGAATAATAGAGACATACAAAAGTATAAAAAGAAGAAAGGTAGCAGTGGTCTTCACCCTTTATCATGGTAAAAAGACAAATAAGGAGAAACAGAGACTCAGCAACACCAATCTTCTTCATCTGCAACTTTTGAATCAATTTTTCTGTCAAAAAGAAAACAGTCACTTCAAATCTCTGCACTTTCTTCCCCCTCTCCCTCCCTTGCTACCTAGCATGGGAAAGTTGGCCTCCTCTTTTGTTACTGCTAAAGCCAAATCCTTTGTCACCTCATGGAACTTTCTCAACTGCTTCTCTACCTTGGTCTTGTTCATCACAAGGCCTCTGATTTCCCAAAGTCCCCCTGCAACTTTTATCTATGTATTGTTTCTGGTATCTTTTATTTCACTGACTCTTTTTTCTCCCTTGGTCCTTGCATTTCCAAATTAGTGAACCCCAAAATACTGTTTATTTTCAGTCACATGCTATTTTGATCCTATCCCAGATCCCAGCATAACAATTTGTTCACAGTGAAAAGATGAGAAGGAGGAAGACAAGAGAACAAATACTAAACACATTCTAAAGAGTGTAAACAACCTTTGGGGAAGGCCAAAAACTATATTGACCAAAACATTGTGATAAAAACAATAAAGATGAAAATACTAGTTTGAAAAATATATTGAATAATACTTCAACTCAGAACTTCAGAAAACAACCAGAAACAATGGATTTGACACTCTGCTACTATGAGACACTTGCAAACAAGTATTTCTTATCATAATGCAGCAGTTAACATGATTATCTTGTGAGCCGCTGATGATGAATTCAATTCTCACTGACTTTTCAATATATACTTAGATTTATTGTAATCTGTTCTCAGAAATGATTTCCTCAAATGTTTGACCTCAAATTTAAATTATTGTTCAACCACAAACATCAAACTGCAAATTCTTCAATCTTGGCTACACTTTTGGTTGGATTTATCTAATGTTCTATGTTTAAATCTTTGCTAAAACTAAAGAGACAAAAGAACAGAAAATCCAATTGATCACTCAATGATTGATTACCATTGATTTACTTACGTGGTGTTGAAAGACTGCAGCTTCTGGGGGTAGCATCTTCCAACAATCTTTTCAAAATTTCTTCAGAAAGGTAAGGAGGTGATTCTATCAGCTGAGCCAGGTTGTTTGAAATTGACCGATTCCCTGATGTATCATTACTGCATTCACTGAAAACATAAGCAACCACATGTCACATAATTTTTCAGTGTGAGAAAATATGTTTATAGTGCATGCACACACACACACACGTTATTTAAGAATTTAAGATCATTTGGATATATTACCTTTTTGAAAAAGCCTCCTGAAGACATGGACTTGGAGATGCCTCTATATCAGGAATTGCTTGGGACCAAGGATTTGGGTTAGGGCTAGGGTTATGATTAGAAACACATCCTGACATGGAGGAGGCACATGATTCCAGTAATTCTAGCAAAACATCCTCCTCCAGTTTAACTGGAGCCTAGAAAGAAATTCAAGAAAATAATTAAAACACTTATCATAAAATATGTTAGGGTGTTAGTTTGAAGTGAGGTTTATTGTAGGGAATACTAAATGAAAACAGGATGATGAATGAAATATTGAAATAATAGTTTATACTACTTGAATAGTCTTTTGGTGGTACAGAATTTTAAAATCCCCATAATTAGTGGATACATATTAAACTGAATATTTATATATATTTATATGTTATATTGTGGATGTGAGGGAA